>OX451401.1:15044759-15115070 GCA_949629135.1 Eremobia ochroleuca | reverse complement strand
CAAAAAAATTAAAATCAAAAGTAATTTATTCAAAATAGGCTGAGAAACAGCACATTTCGAACGTCAAAATTACAAAAGTCACGCCAAAAAGTCCGCCCTTCACCACTTCCTAGTGCTTTTCGCTGGGGAGAAGAAGTCGCCGAACAAACTCCCCAGCAGCTCAGCTGTCTGTTCAGTTAGAAAATACTTGATTGAAGGTTTATGCCCACTTGCATAACAAATCACTTAATGATTCAACGGTAAACGTATTTCTTCACATTCTGTCTCTCTCTTCAGCAGACGATTTATAAATATAGAACGATTTTCTCATTTATTTAGTGCTAAATGCATTTAGTGATTTGTGCTGCAAGTGAGCCGTAATGTTGAAATAATCCAATGATAACAGATTTTTCCAACTCATAATTAGCTTATTCATTTTGTTTTAAAATCAGTCGTGTTGTTTGAGGGAAACAGCATGAAGTGGTGTCATCCTGAAAGCCAGCTGAAGGCACTATTACTGAAAAGTACTCAGTTATTTTTTTTAATCTTGCCTTTTAGTCACCTATTTTGTCAAAAACCCAGGTCATGTTGTAATAGTCTTACTCGTTCACTCAAGTTACCTCAGCCATTGTTGTAACAAACTAGTTACCTTCCGGGTTCAAGTCCCTCATGTGTCGCTGCGGCGCGTTGAAGGGCCGCACCTGTATCTGATGCTCCAGCACCGCTGCCGGGTAGCGCTCAAAGAACAACTCATTTACAGCCGCGTCGAATGCTGGGACCACCTGTATGGAAAATAACAAATATTTCAGACACTTATTCTAAACATTAGTGAGCTAACTACGGCGTGGCATAATAGCCTCAAGTCTCAGGGGTGGGTCAGGATAGTCTATAATTTTCCGAGAAACACCAGTATTTACAACAACATAAGGATTATTTTCAAAAACTTACCTCTTGTGGATAGCACACAAGCTGACGATGCAATTTGGAATCAAATGCTTTGATGTGTTCACAGTCCACATCCAGGAATGGCTCTTCTAATGTATTAATCTGTTAAAAATGAAAACATTGTTTTATTGATTAAAATTATAAATCAGTGCCAGCTGTACACAAACAGCTTAACAACAAAACAGCTTAAACAGCTGGCTACAAATCTATATTTGTACCCGAATGAGTTACTAGACAGCTACACTACAGTGACTGGCCTACACTACAGACCACCGTAGTGTAGCTGTCTAGTAATTCATTCGGGTAAAAATATAGATTTGTACCCGATTGAGTTACTAGACAGCTACACTACAGTGGACTGGCCTACACTACAGTCCACCGTAGTGTAGCTGTCTAGTAATTCATTCGGGTAAAAATATAGATTTGTACCCGATTGAGTTACTAGACAGCTACACTACAGTGGACTGGCCTACACTACAGTCCACTGTAGTGTAGCTGTCTAGTTATTCATTCGGGTAAAAATACAGATTTGTACCCAATTGAGTTACTAGACAGCTACAGTACAGTGGACTGGCCTACACTACAGACCACCGTAGTGTAGCTGTCTTGTAATTCATCGGGTAAAAATATAGATTTGTACCCGATTGAGTTACTAGACAGCTACACTACAGTGACTGGCCTACACTACAGACCACTGTAGTGTAGCTGTCTAGTAATTCATTCGGGTGAAAATATATATTTGTACCCGATTGAGTTATTAGACAGCTACACTACAGTGGACTGGCACTATAGGCATGGCTGCTTGTTTCAAAACAGTTTTCAATTATTTTTACAGACGGCAACTCATGTGATTTTTCAACTGTTAACGCGGCAGTTCCTACTCTTACTACTCTTCCATTAGGTGGGCTTTTAGCCTTATACAGGGACAAATTAAATTAGCTAGCGAAACATTGCTTAAAATTAAGTAATGCTCAGCGACTGTTTAACTATACATTTTTGACGTTTAAACATCTCTTAACTTTAACCCGTCGCGCGCCAATTAGCATACACAATAGAAATTTTATTGTTATTTGTACACATGGTGTACATTCGACGTTTGAGAGTTTAAGCAACGTTTATGAATAAACCCCAGTGTCTCAAATCATATTTCAAGTAAATATATACACTAACAGCGGTTGATGAACCCACAAAAATAAATCATCAAATTAATTTCTTTTTGTTTTATCATGTTTAGATATCGATAACCATCACGTTTGAGGAGTTATGCTGGATAATTTAATTTGACCCAGTATTTTAAACGCATCTACGATATAGAAGAAATTCCTTGTGTGAAAAGAAAATAAATATTTAATTCTCACCTCTTCCAACTTCTGTTCATACAAAGGCTCGTTGGTAAGAGCAGTGGGCTCCACAAACCTCTGCAGGAACTTGATGAACTTGTCCCGACACTCGGAGATGGCCACGTCTGTGCCCCACACGACCAGTTGCGGCTCGCTTGATGCCACCTCTGCGCCGGTGTCGTTGGTCTGAAGGGCAAGTGTTGGTAGGTTAATTAAGATGTTGTTGATAAGAAAAAAAAAAAATATGGTTGTAATTTGGTGTTATTTTCAGGGGTCGCAGCGACAGTCTCGCCGTGCCAACGAATTCAATAGAAACTCTATGAATCAATCTCCACACGGGGATATAATCGTGATAATTCGACAATAACTTGATGGTCCCGCATGACTATCGCCTATATTTTCTCGCCCGTGGAGATGGCGCTTAAGACCAGGCAAGCACGAGCGATTTTTTTCGTGCACTGCTTAGCGCCGAGAGTTGAAAATCGAACAGTTTTTGTTTTTTTTTTTACGCGCTGGGATGGCACACTGAGAGATGAAAATCCTGAGCGCGATAAAATCCCGCTGCGATATTTTTACGTCCGTGCGAACGTGGGCTAAAGGGTATTGCCACTTTACCGGAATGTTTTCTTTCGTCTACAAGTCTTGAATGCTGAGGTCTTGCTATCTAGCTGCATCCCGAAGTCTTACCCGCATAAGTCTCGATCTCGTAAAAATATTGGGATTAAAAGTATCCTGTGCCCTAATTCAGGTCATGGTTGGCTACCTATATAATGCATAATTGAATCAAAATCCACTCAGCTGTTTTAGCGTGAAAGCGTAACAAACGAACATAAAAATCAAATCTTTTCTATTTATAATATTAGTTTAGAAAATGGTTATTCCTAGATACCTAAATTCACAAAATCCTAAATGACTCATAAAATACTCAATAAGTGGCGCTTTTGAGTATGACATAATAAAGTAGTCACCCATTATGTGCACTAAACAACATGTAAAATAATTAAACCAAATTATCTGCAAAAGTTGCACTATTTCAATGGAATCACTCAATTGCAGAGCTCTCTTACCATATTATTTCACCATTAATTGAGGACAAACCAGTCAATGGGTATTCAAAAAAAAGTCGACCAAAGCCTTCATATAGGTACAACGATGCTGGTCAGCTCTTCTGTACACGGTGTGACTCGGTTTTGAAGAGCAAATTTGGTTGTCTAGTCATCAGAGAGCGCACGAAAGAAAGTACAGAGTAGAAGTACTCTGGGTCGCTGTCACCCGATACGGTGAAGAGGAACTATAAAAAAACCGGCCAAGCGCGAGTCGGATTCGCGCACGAAGGGTTCCTTACCATTATCTATAAAAACGGCAAAAAAATCATGTCTGTTGTATGGGAGCCCCCTTAAATATTTATTTTATTCTGTTCTCTAGTATTTGTTGTTATAGCGGCAACAGAAATACATCATCTGTGAAATTTCAACTGTCTAACTATCACGGGCTGATAACAAACGGATGGAAGTACGGATGGACGGACGGACAGCGGAGCGGGAGTAATAGGGTTCCTTTTTACCCTTTGGGTACGGAACCCAAAAAATCATGTGGAATTTATAGTCTTCATAAAAACTTCAACCTGTTATACCCATTGACTGGTTTGTCCTCAATAAATGGTGAAATAATATGGTAAGAGAGCTCTGCAATTGAGTGATTCCATTGAAATAGGTCAACTTTTCCAGATAATTTGGTTTAATTATTTTACATGTTGTTTATTGCACATAATGGGTGACTTACTTTATTATGTCATACTCAAAAGCGCCACTTATTGAGTATTTTATGAGTCATTTAGGATTTTGTGAATTTAGGTATCTAGGAATAACCATTTTCTAAACTAATATTATAAATAGAAAAGATTTGATTTTTTTTTATGTTCGTTTGTTACGCTTTCACACTAAAACAGCTGAGTGGATTTAGATTAAATTATGCATATAGGTAGCCAACCATGACCTGAATTAGGGCACAGGATACTTTTAATCCCAATATTTTTATGAGATCGAGACTTATGCGGGTAAGACCTCAGGATGCAGCTAGTATAAAATAAACAGATTACACATCGGTTCATTTCATGATAGTAAATTCCAACTCTTTGTATACAACACTTACCCCTCTAGTAGGTGTAGGAGCACTAGGAGCTGGCACATTGCGGCCAGGCTGGTTGCTCTTCAGGTCAGCTCGCTGTCTCGCAGGCGTCATGACACCCCGCAAGTTGGAGCGAGGGGTACTCAGGGAACTGGGTGTACCGTAGTTGAGAGGGGAGCTCATGTCTATGTCCGTACCTGGATTGTGAACAAAACTTTTCTAGTTATTTATAATAACTAATACTACTCTGTAGTGATGATTTGTTGCTCTTGACAACGCCAACTTGCCAACAAATTGTACTTGATAAGAAGACTGGAGAGATGAAATATCTCCAAGGTACTTGAACATATAATCAATAATAATGATTAAAAAATGTTTAAAACTTTACTTAAGAATTACACAACCTGCACATTCAATTGCAGCTTACACAATAATGTCAAGTATAATCAAATATTACTTATATTTTTAGCTTTTTACATACTTAAAAGTGTAAATTAAGTAGTGTCAGCAGCACACACATAAGTAAAAATTAAATATGATTTGTAAGAGTATACAATTTTAAAGTAACTGGGGCACTTCTACACAAGCATAAATGCAGGAAGTGCTAACACTACTTAAATGTAATTTATGAAATTTCATGTTCAACAATATTTATAGTTTTTAAAATGTTGTTGTTTGTTTTGATAAGTTGAAAAGTAATATTCGCATGTTCCTGCTTGTTTATTAATTACTAGCATCCGCCCGCAACTTCGTTTGCGTAGAATTCGGAATTCCCGTCGTTTCGTGTCGTATTACCCGTTTTCCCATAGGAATGAAGCATTTTCCTGCGGTAAAAAGAAGCCTATGTTCATCAGGGATAATGTCGGCTTCTAATGGTAAAACAATTTTTCAAATCGGTCCAGTAGTTTCAAAGCCTATTCAATACAAACAAACAATCAAATCTTTCCTCTTTATAATATTAGTGTAGATTATTTCGTTAGACACACTAGCACCTAATTAGCTGATATGTGTGTTTTATATAGCTTGGAGATATTTAATCTGGATTAACATGTTGACTGCCAGTCAGCAGACACAATAGAAAATAAACGAATAGTGTAGTGTAACTGTATTTAGCGTTAGTCCTTATATTATTGAATAAATTTTATTATTATTATTATCTCAACTCTTGTCTCATTCTCAACACTTATTATTATTTTCACACAGATTTCTTTCTGACTTTTTGTTTTTGTTCAGCTGCTAAGGGTCCTCACCTGATGTTAAGTAGCCTATGTTACCTAATCTGATGTTAAGTAGCCTATGTTACCTAACCTGATGTTAAGTAGCCTATGTTACCTAACCTTATGTTAAGTAGCCTATGTTACCTAACCTGATGTTAAGTAGCTTTATGGTCTATTATTCTATCTATCTTACTATCTTACTGGGGGGCTTGTGGCTAAGTAATAACAGCCGCACAGGTTGATCGATCAGGTTAAGCTACGCTTGCCGCGGTTGATCCGTAGTTGTGTGACCATCTTCACATACCAAGACCCCCTCTGTGCGTCGGAAAGCACGTTAAGCCGTTGGTCCTGGTTGTCATTCGTGGATCTTTAACAGTCGTTACAGGTCGTCAGTAGCCCGAAAGTCTGACAACCAGTCTTACCAAGGGGTAGGTAATACAGGCTGGTGTCTGCAACTCCACGTCAATGTGCTTATTTTGCGTACTGTTACCAAGGGATATCATATTACCCAGTAACTGGGTTGTGGAGGTCAGATAGGCAGTCGCTCCATGTAACATACTGGTTTTCAGCTGCATCATGTTAGACTGGAAGTCGACCGCAAAATAGTTGGGAAAAGGCTAAGCAGATGATGATGATTCTATCCATCTTACTGTCAGCCTGCATGATCCTACAGCCGGGCAAAGCTCTCCATGCATAATATCTAGTAATTTTGGTCTAGTTTAGCTTTTGTCCAGTTTTAGGTAGTTGTATTTCAGTTTTGTTGGTAGAAACATACCAAGTGGACTGGAAGCTATGGCACGAGCTGGTGATGTGCCGGGTGCTTCACGAGGAGTGCGCGGTGTCCTCCTGGGAGTGCCAGGGCTCTGTGGGGTCCCTCGCGGAGTACCAGGGGTTCCATCTGAAAAATTGTTTTGATTTTCTATATAAGAAGTCGATGTATTTCATTATGCATCAGTATTAGAATATCGAAAGAGAGCGGGCGACAAGAACTATGATTTCAGTTCTGTTCTTCAACTAATCTTTACTAAAAAAATTTCGTAGTTATTACAACAACGACAGCAAAAAATTTCTAATGAGTGCTAATTATCCTCATTTGTAAAATATATTAAAAAAAAAATTGGTTTTCGTTGCTGCTCATAGTACCCCTAAGCGTAAACTCCTAAAACTCCGCCCGAAAGACGACCCACTGAACCAAATAAATATTACGTTACAATAAGTAAAGAGTACTGTTTGAAGGAGTGCCAGAGGAACGCTGTGGTGTTTCTGGAACAACAAGTTGTTGCGACGAGCGGGTCCTCCGCGACGGCGTTGAAGCATCCGACGACGCCTGTGATGCCGGGCGCTTCGATGGAGTAGACATTTTTTTCTTTCACACTGATCACAGAACTAAATATTACGTTCTTTTACAGAAATATGATAAACAAACGCGGCGTTTGCACAATAGGTTACTTTTCATTTGGCGCGAAATATTGACAGCAACTGTCACACCTGTCAATTCTCACACAAACGGAGTTTCGGAATTACGAATCCAGTACCTACCCCTTCTAATTTTTAATCAACAAATCTTGATGATTAATGCCAATTTATTATTAGAACTTCAGCAAGGATGACATACTTAGCTGCTGCCAAGCTATTGTTGTTCACTGTGCTAAACCAGCGCGACCAATTGGTGTCCCACCGGTGTGACGCGGGACTAAGAGAAGCCTGCAAGACATTATCACGCTCTTCAAGGAGACCGACCCGGACGACGTGCCGACATTTGTGGCGATGGAGCTGCTCATGCTGCCACCCGTCACCTTCGACCACTTCGATGTAACAAGTCTTCTCCAGGCCCGCCTCGCGGATGTTCTAGCGAAGTTAGATGCATCCCACAACACCGTCGCCGATTTGTGCAAAGAATTCAGGCAGTTGCGCAATAGTGTGGTGGTAACTACATAGGTCATCAGTCGACGCATCTAACGTAAACATGTGTCGTGGAACTCGTGGAGCCGGCATTGATGTATCGTCGTCAAATTCCGCGTGAGCAGCTGTTTCGTCGCCATCACACCCGTACCGCGGCTCCTCCACGCAGCGCCGTCCTCACCCCTCGTCCCGTCCCGCTGCCAGTGTCCGCAGCCCTGGCGAAGCCCCTACAAAAGGAATCCGGTAGCATTACCGCGAGTGCCCCAGGTGCTCCAAGTATGAAGCCTATGCTAGTAAAGACACTGAATAAGGCTGCTGATGAGGGTTTAGTGACGGTGCAAAGGAGGAAGCGCCGATCGCGTACGAACAAGAACTGCTGCGGGAAAGCTCCTACGGAGCCCGAAGTCAGCTTGCGTTCTGCAAAGCCGAACACACCGGTGTATATCTCCCACCTACGGGGCACCACTAAGGCGGAAGACATCGTGGAGTACGTGCGCCAGAAGACGAGGTACACGCTGAGGGCGCTGTTACTGGAGTCGCACTGCAACTCAATAACTTCAAGACATTCGTGGTGCGCGTATCGAACGGTTCGTTTTCGGAAAATACTAGGAAATACAGTGTGAGTCTTTATAAAGTGCACATATTAAAAAGGGTGAAAATATAAACAGTTTTATCGACGGAAAAAATGTCAAAAAAAATCTAAAAAAAATTTAAATTTTTAATTTTTTTTACTCACGTCTGGGTACCCCATGCAAACAAACTGTTACTACTTTTAAACTAAATGTCATATTAAAACAAAACAAAATTAATAATGATCTCTAATAATAGGCCAAGCTAATAAAGCCATAATTTTTTGAAAAAGAAACCTCATAAATTAATTATTCATGATTTTTAAAGAAAATTTACCATTTTTACCATTTTTTACCATTTAAAAAAAAAAAAATTGTCATTTTTTCCGTCGATAAAATTGTTTATATTTTCACCCTTTTTAATATGTGCACTTTATAAAGACTCACACTGTATAAACTTATTTTTGCGGTCGATAAAAACAATACTGAGCATGTAAATATTCATCAAAATCCCAACTATGGAACCTTTCACTATACACATACATTATGGCCCGAAACGCACTTGACCAATTCTTTTTAAGAATTTCTATAAAATCTCAGACTAATCGACTATCGTCGAAATTCCTTGAAGAGATTTCTAATTCCCAGCTCTACGAAAGTTAAGATCCAGACAGTTCGAGGACAGAAGAACTAATCGACTAAATAAAATTGTCTCTTGATTGAGTGACAACTCTATTGTTGTCAACTTTCCATAAACAAGACAAATAACTTTTTTAAATCAATTGATCGTTCATTCACCGCTGATGTTTTTACGGTGTTATTTTATGATAATAAATAAATATAACGATAATTGCGAAATAAAGGCGATTGTGATGCTCAGCAGTATTTAAAATTAGTGCAATAAAATTATCAGAATCAATGTTCTATGCTAAAATATTGATTGGCGTTGTAAAAGCTATCTTTGTGCAATCTACCTGCATCGTAGAAAATATTTTCGTGAATAATTATCTTTGACGGGACAAATAAGATACGTTTTAAATGGACAATGTAAAGTGAGTACGCATTATTGCGTAGTACGTATGTTTACTTGTGATTCAGCGGTTCTCCCACAAGGTCTGAAGATATTTTGGTAAGTATCGGTAGGTACCGCGATGAATCATTTTATCTCTGCGTGCATTTCCATTGTAAAGGTCCTGGATACGGTGCTCGCGATTAATATTTAACTAGATGGGACTCCACGCATGGTACACAATCATCATGCTTTATGAATATAACATGCCTATCATGCAAATTAAGGGGGTGCCTTTTTGTCTAATAAAAATGGTAATAGTAGGGTAGAAGTCAAGAATTGAAGAAATCCCAGCACATGATCTTTACAAGAGCAGCCAGTAGGGTGGCTAGGGAGCCAGGGACTATAGAACAGGTGAAGTTTTAAAGGTCAAAATAAAATAAATGTTATTGTTTATGACTGAAGCAAGAAAAAACATAGTTTCATCATAAAACTAACCATTTTGTAAAGAGATTATAATTTACATGTATAGGGAGGTATTTATTATAACAAAATAACTAGTAAGGTTACATAGAATCAATGACAACATGGCCTTTTCAATTTCCCACTTGAAAGTTCAAGGTATACTTCTAAATATTGGTCTTCAGTCTTAAGAATTACTTTCATAATAAAAAATAAAAAAAAATGGTGAAGCAACCACATTCTTACATTTTCATTTTTAGAACCACAGTTTTATTTTTAATCTATGATACAGTTGTTTTGTTTACCTGATAAGGAATACCTAAATAAAAATGATAAAAATGGTAGCCTACATCCTATACTCAACCATGTTTAAAAATTCTGGTTTTTTTCCTGCTTAAAATGATCCCCTTATTCCAATTTCAAATAAATATAATTTTACTCACTCATGTTTGCATGCTGAGCCATTGAAGTGAGAGGTCAGTGACCCCTGTTGCAAGGCAATATACAGAATTTTTAATAACTGACATGATGAGATCTGAATAGTCATCATTTTAATGTGTTGTAATGCCAATCTCCTGTGTGATTAGATTCTTGAAATTGAAATAGTTTTTAATGTTTTTTTTTTTTGTTATGGAGATGGCATGGCATGTAAGAAAGTTATTTTTTAAATCTTTATCTAATATTCGTTAAGCGCTCCTCATTTTCATGAGTAACCTTTATTCATAAATACACAAATACCTGAGCCAAATGTTGATTGTTGAATACCTTTTCCGAAATATTCATAGTTTTAGACTGGAAAATTAGCATTCTAGCTGCAATATTTAGACTTTAATATTCATTTAGGTTTGTGCGATCATAAATTGCTACACAAGAGATTCAATGACCTCAGTGGGTCAGTGCAAGGTCTTTGGAGACTTGCATTGGCATGTGAGTCAGGCAATTTAGTAATATAATGAAGATTTTATTCAATTTTAGATGTTCTGATCCTATTGATGTATAGAATCTTCACTGTTATTGTTATATTTTATTCACTTCTGATAAATATAATATGTAATTGGAAATTTAAAATAACATTGTCATCACACCTTTCATCCCCAAAGGAACAGAAGAAGGGGCAGAAGTGTACCCTATAGGTTCATTCAAATTCCCCCCAGTTATTTTGGTAATGGAAAGTTTTAGCTTTTAACATGAACAAATGAGATGTACAATGCACAGACACCAGCACATAAAGCTACTACAATCTGTCAATTTTCTTTAATAGATTTTCATCTTTATCGCCAAAGCATAAGGTTCAAGGTTGATTGGGAAGATTTGACAGTTTCGGGTAGTTTGATATGTTGGTGTCTGTACATATATGTACATATATTAGACCCAGGTATTAAACTTATTTGTTTCATGTGAGCTTGAAACCAGTTCACACTTGTGTGTACTCAATTTAGCCCCCTTACTAATAAACGTATTATATCAGATGAATAGTTACACACCAATTTCTCTCTTTCAATTGTCAGTAATTAGACTTTCGAAAGAAGAATTCAAAGCATTGTGTAACTATATAGACAATATACATCGTTTTTTAATAAGGGGGCTAGTATTTAATAAAGTACATAATAAAAAACATTGTGTTATACCCTAACTGAATAGCCACTGAATATACCTAAATGAAAGATATTACTTCTAGGAATCAAAGGAATCCTAGTTGGTTTACCTGTAGTGCACAGTGCCTAGTTTATATTAATACCTATTACAATGTTTAGAGCATTTCTTGACTATGCAAACTAAAGAAGTCTATCTTTACAAAACGCTATTGATTTAATAATTCAATTTTATAAATCATCGTAATTTGCCATTAACTATTTCAAGACAAAAATACTTGTCAAAATTCTCCCCCATTTAAGACATGGGAGCTTCAGGCCAAGTGTTGATTAAGGAAAACTATTGATTTCTGTAGCTCTGTGTAAGGGGGCATATTTCTCGTAATCTCAAGCAAGGTAATCCTGCCTACCCTTCGGGATGCGAGATCGCATGCGCCAAGCGCTGTTCACCCCTCATGCGGACTCCGCAATTATATGTATATAACTATATTACCGTACTACGCATCTACAATACTTAAAACGGTTTTGTACGGATGATTCTATTTTGCTTTTTAAGTTTAGAGTCGTAATTCGATAGTCGCGTATCGCAATTTTAGAGTCAAATAATTGTCTAGGACGTATCAGCTGCTTTCCGTCCCACGCGTGTAGTATATAAAAAAAAACTATAAACGAATAGGGTAACTAAGATACCCTAACTAACGCTACTGCACCATTCTAGTTTATCTATGCGTAGAGATTGCACATTACATTATTAATTTATGGATTAACTAGAAGCCCGGGGTTTCTTCCGCTAATTTTATGCACCAACAAAGTCTGTAAACGATTTTAAAGACAAAATCGATTCAATTGTATTCTAGATAAGTCCAAACATAGAGAAGGAACCTATAAACTTTTCTATCACACGTCCCGATCATTTATAATGAACGAGTAAAAATCAATACCATAGAGGGCGCAGTATTTTTAGGGTTCCGTACCCAAAGGGTAAAAAGGAACCCTATTACTCCCGCTCCGCTGTCCGTCCGTCCGTCTGTCACCAGGCTGTATCTCATGAACCGTGATAGTTAGACAGTTGAAATTTTCACAGATGATGTATTTCTGTTGGCGCTATAACAACAAATACTAAAAAAAGAATGAAATAAATATTTAAGGGGGCTCTCATACAACAGACATGATTTTTTTGCCGTTTTTATAGATAATGGTATGGAACCCTTCGTGCGAGAATCCGAATCGCGCTTGGACGGTTTTTTCTTTTGTAACGATTCTGGCAACGCATGATGCATCACTAATGTTGCTGTTGACCCTACCGATTAACCCAAACGGGTGTGTGAGTATACCGAATAGTTTGACGCACAAAACGGACAAATGTATGAAACCTTAGTGCGATCGAGAAAGCTTAGTTTAACTTTGTCGTTCAAAACTGTGACGTATGTAGGTAATCATTCGAAAGCAAAGTTTAATGGTGGGTCCACAAGATACAGACTTGTTCGTACAGATATCTGTACAGACTATGAAGTCCGAGTAAAAAAAAACAATAATTACGCACCGACATTTGTCTGTACTGCTTTGTTGCATAGACAAAATTCTATAGAAGTCTGTATGAAGTCTGTATCGTGTGGTCCCACCATTAAACTGGAGAAAATGTTGTGGTTTGAACCTGAAAAGTTCTGTATAATTTTTACTCAAAAGTTTTACTTGACTATCGTTGTTTCAATCTTTCATTAATTTGCGAGTAAAAAATACTTATTGACCAAAGTAAGTATAAACTAGCGTTTGATCATTCACTTTATTTCAAGGGTAGTTAGCCACGTTGGTTTTACTTAAGAGAAGGCTTAAGGCACGTACTCTGCCTAAGAAATTGAAGATTTAAAATCTAACACTAGTAGAAGCACTGTAGTTGATCTAACACTAGACTTATTTTCTGAATATGAAATCAATTGATAAATGCTCTGATAGGCTTACAGAACGGTAGAGAAGTGGTAGCCCAGTAGTAAGGGCCCCGACTTGCGAGTTGTAGTTCGTGGGTTCGAACCCAGACGGGCAATTTACTTTGTGTAAATAATTTCATCACCATTGCTCTCAAAATGGTGAAGGAAAACATCGCGAGGAAACCGGCATGTCCTAGAAACAAAAAAAAAATGAAAAAAATAGAAGATTTGTGACATCTACCAACCCGCACTGGTCCCGCGTGGATCTACCACGCGGGACCAGTGCGGGTTGGTGGATGTCACAAATCTTCTATAGTTGTAGATTATAGAGAACATTATAGACTGAATATAGTCCACAATGATTATTCTATTATATCTTGAGTCATTAGTAACTAATTTGAGTATTTGGCACTATTAGGTGACTACCGCTATTGACGATACACGATATACGATTGCTTCCTTTCTCCGTAACTCCTAATAAAGGATCTCCAAGAAAGCTTTAAACGTACATACGAACGTCTCAAATATTCTTTTGTTTGATAACTAAGTACGAAAATACCGATGATATCAGTGGTTTTGATAATCGATTATGTTATTATGTCTTAGAAGCTGAGTCATCGCTTGATTTCCATAGCGCTACATCAGGAATTATTTACGTATCTACCTTTACCTAATACGTAGAATTAGGCAGTTAAAAGATAATTTAAGCCTATGAGCCTTCCTTGTTGACATCCTACTAATACACTGGCCTGCAAAACTGAGTACCCTACACTTTTAAAATTTATTTTTTTTCGAATCTAAGAAGTTAGAGATTTAAAATAAAACAAACGTTTTATAGCAAATTTTATCAGCTTTCTTTGAAACTAGTAAACTATACATTAGTAACATTTTTAACTTAAAAAAAGGTAAAACGATAAAAATTGGCATTTTTAGCTTAGTGTCACAAAACTCAATTAACATAATTATAAGTATTGTTTTACATGTTATTTAATTTTTAATAACTGGTATTGCCTCCTCGGGCTCTGATGACTACAGCTTCGAGCCGGTTGGGCAAACTGAACACGAGGTTTCGAAACCAATGTTAGGGAATATTCTCCCATTCTTCAATCAGGGCCTGTTTTAGTGCCCTGAGGTGGTCTGCGGCTTCTGACTAGCCTCCCTAGCTCATCCCAGGCGTCCTCAATCGGGTTGAGATCAGGACTTCTTGATGGCCAAGCCATCACGCTGATACCAACCTCCTGAATATACTCTTGCACGACCTGAGCCGTGTGTGGCCGGGCATTATCATGCATCAGCATCGATCCATCACCCATATTTGCTAAATACGGCCCTGCATACTCGTTGAGAATCTCTTGGGCATATCTTTCCCCAGTCAGAGTGCCATTTTCTATGGCCACTAACTCTGTGCGACCTTCTGAAGATATGCCAGCCCATACGTGAACACTGCCTCTACTGTACTGGACTCTGAGAAGCAGTCTTGAAGGTATCGCTCACCAGGCCGCATGTAGACACTTCGCCTTCCATCAGAAGTGTAAAGTGAGAATCGAGACTAATCTGTGAACAAAATTCTTGACCACTCTTCTTCATCCCACTGTATGTGTTCACGGGCGTATCGCAGTCTCGCTACTCGATGGTCTCTCTCGAGTTTGGCGCCACTCGCTGGTCTTCGGGGTTTCAGATTGGCTTCAGCAAGTCTTCTTCTCACTGTACTGTCACCGATGTAGTCCCTCCGGGTCTGAAGAAGCTGTTGCTGGACTTCAACTGCATTAAGGTGGCGATTTCTCAACACAACAAACAAACAATATAACGGTCTTCTCGGGCACTAGTACACATCGGTCTGCCATTATAAGGTCTCCTCAGATGGTTTCCAGTCTTCGTACCTTCGCTTCACCTTCTGGACCGTTCGTAACGTCACACTCATCATTCTTGCAATACGACGCATACTGATGTATAGACATGCATATGTTTACTTATAATATGTTATACAACCGTGGATTGATTGATTTGAACCGTGGATTTATTTGATCAACCAACAAATAAATGTAAACGCTTTAATTTATAACTTATTTGTTCCTAAAGGTTTGTACCTATTCTTTTGTTAGTACATATGTGTAACTTTAAAATAAATATATAAAAAGGATTTCAAAGTCATTAATACAACGTGTAACGTTAAATGCGCAAAACCTCAGACACCCCAACTGATTTTTAATTCAATTGACCTATTTCAAAGAGAAAATAAGTCATTAAAAAAATTGTAAAGGTGTTATAGTTTTACTGGCCATTCTGACCGTTTCTTGCGTCTGCGACGACGCTTTATCGAGGGAGGAGTCGTCACCGGGCCGCAGCGCCGCGCTGACATTGGGTTGCTTGACCTATTAATAAATAGACACGGCAACGTTTTTAGTGAAGATTTTTTGAAAAATGTGACCTATATTAAAAAGTGGATCAATTAATTCTGCTCTTTATTCTGATCCAACTATTTTCAGGTTTTGCGCATTTAACGTTACACGTTGTATATTCATGTTATATTGAAATGTTCAACTAACATAAAAATAATAATAATAATATTGATTATTTAAGCATTTATAATGTTAATTATAGAAAAAGATATTGAAAGTTACATAAATAAAGTTCCGGTAAATTTACCGATAAAAAAAAATTGTCAAGGAAGTCTCCGATTTCCGTCTCTGTTCTTTAAACTAGGTAAATATACTCAGCCTATTCCGATCACTGCTAATAGCGTAAGCGTAGCGTAACGTAGAGAAACCAAGATTCTCCTGGTGGAAATCCGTCAATTTACAGAAAATCGTCTCTCTTAAAGCAAGGTATCTCTAACAGTTTATGCCGTAGTACGAATAACAGCAGTTTCCTGTCCCGTTAAACAGTTCCCAGCAAAGATTCATCGCATTCCGGAAATTCTGATCTAAACCCTCAGGTCCTAAGGATCCGCATTTCCTGAAGATGTGTTTATAACACGAAACTGGGGATTTGAGTTATCTGTTTACCCTTGAAGTCGTGTGTTTCTGAGAAAAATAGTATTATAATAATCATAATTATAATATGAGACTACCAACAATACTTGTCTCTCCTTCCCTTTTCAATCCATCCAAAGGTTGTCTTTAAAAGATCGCTCTTAGCGATAAGACCGCCCATTGTGTCACCCTCTGTAAAATTTCTATATTTATGTCTGTAATCTATATGGTGTACATAATAAAGAGTATTCTATTCTATGAGTCGGTCAAACTAGAGATTCCGATTTGATATTAGTACACAGATGATTGGCCGGTCGCATTTTACGAGACCCGTGGACGTGATGGGACGGCTGTCGGTGCCGATGTCGGGACCACACGGCTAGTTTATTTATTTCCGTTTTGGGTAGTTGACATGATTGAAGTTTTAGAAAGAAATAACAGAGATTTAAAGTCGAGAAACATTGCTCGAAAGTAAATAATAAACTCAGTGGGTTGCTCCTTGAAGACTTTTATCACAAAATTGCACTTTTTCACAAACAAATTCCGCTTGACCTATAATTTTATCTACTCAGACTAACGACCACTTCTCCTAATTCCACGATCACTAGTGTCTTAGATCAAGTTACATTACTAAATTGGTATCAATACTCTTTACTTTTCCGACCTATCCACTGACACCTAAAGTTAGTCACGTCTGTAGAAAGCGTAGCAAACGAAGCTACGAGTATCATATTTCGTTTAGTCTGAGACCAATCACCTGATGGATATGATTCATATATCTAAAATATATTACGGCTGCAAAAAACGTGTGTAACTTTACAAACATCGCCTCTTGGCGATCTTATTTGTTTTGGATTAATACATGCTGTAATATCCCCGTACATTCAGCTGTAGTATTTTTGATAGATGTATGAACTTGAGAGATAATTAAAATAATACAAGGTGTAACTTAAATAACGCACAACCTCTTAAGGGGTCATTGTACTCATCATTATGAACAACTTTTACTATGGGATCAAACCCGAAAACGCGAAAAAAAAATCAGCTGTTCCCTACATTTATGTTCGTACGAGTCGTCAAAATGTAGGGAACAGCTGATTTTTTTTTCGCGATTTCAGGTTTGGTCCCATAGTAAAAGTTGTTCATAATGATGAGTACAATGACCCCTTACGAGGTTGTGCGTTATTTGTGTTACACCTTGTATACAGGTTGAAATTGAAAACATGCGACAAATCGATATGAGAGATTGTACTCATCATTGTGAACAACTTTTACTATGAGATAAAACCTGATCTCGCGAAAAAAAAGATCAGCTGTTCCCTACATTTATGTTCGCATAGCTCGTCAAAATGTAGGGAACAACTGATTTTTTTTTTCAATTTCAGGTTTGGTCCCATGGTAAAAGTTGTTCATAATGATGAGTACAATCTCCCATTTCGATTTGTCGCATGTTTTCAATTTCACCCAGTATAGCAAAGCTGTCCTAAGTAATAATGTTAATTTGGTGTAATGTTCAATGGAACGTTGTTGGCAGTGAGTGTGCCCACAACTGGTCGTTCATTCAGGTAGATTTCTCCGGAACAGTTCAGCGTTACTCAATGTTTTAGATTTGCTGACCTTTCATTTATCTGAAAGTATTGTTCTGATCAAAAGTGGTACTTTTGTAAAACCAAAGATTTATTTCACCCCTCTTGTTGGTTCTACCTTCGGAATATTATTATGGTTTCTATTTCGATTAAAGGATTGCTAGAATTGATTTTGCTTTCGGTAAGTTCATGGCTTTCTTCCACAACAAAAAATGTGTGTTGTGTATTAGAAGGTAAACTAAAATGTCAACATGTAAACAGAGTAAAATGTAGCCGATTTTAGGACCAACAATTTCACTTTCGTTCCTGGTGCTTCTCGCTTCCAAATCGAAATTATTTTATTTGCCAGCTACTTGCTAACAAAATTATTTAGCAATGTTAGATACCACTGCGCTATTAGGAGGGCGGTGGGCGCGGAGCCGTGGAGCAGCGTCGCAACATGCCCGTTCTGCGCAAACCTATTGTTTCACTCCAACACCATACCCACAGAAAAACGCCAGCTTTCATTTTTTTTACTATAAATGTACAAAGAATGTTACCTGCACTTAGTAAACGGTGTATGTGCGTAATGAAAGGTATATTATACATATTTACAATTTCAATGCATTTCTTCCACATGTACCGTCGACTGTGGCATCTTCACTTTCCATGAGCAACATTACCCATGAATACTATATGTACAGACGCCAGCACATCAAGCTACCCGAAACTGTCAGATTTTCCCAATCAACTTTGAACCTTATGCTTTAGCGCTAAAGTTGAAAATCTATTAAAGAAATCTGACATATTGTAGTAGCTTGATGTGCTGGCGTCTGTACATATTTAAATATCTCTCGATTAAATCGGTTATATAACTATTGCTTCGCTTTGATTTTAAATGGCGGCAACAGATTTCTAGTAATCGAGAGATATGTAAGTGCAGTACTCATGGGTAAAGTTGCTCAAGGAAAGTAAACATGCCACAGTTGACCGTATTTATTTTATTAGTGTCCGTCCAGCCTAGTAACCTTTATGTACGATAGGTTTCTGTTCTATAGGTAGGTATCGCAGGTAAGTTTTCATTATTTGGGACTGTTATCACTATGATGTTTAGGATTGATTTCAGTTATGCGGGTCTACAGTTACACGTATGTGCGTGGCGCGTCACTCACTGTGAGTGTTATCTTATGCGTAAAATGGCGTCAGTAGTCCATAGTCTACGGTCTCTATTTCGAAGTCTCCTTCAATCGAATCTCACAATCTGCGCAGTATTTTAGATACATAATACTCAAGAACATAATATGTAGAATAGTTTTTATAACTCTTATTATCTATTTGCCTAAATTTTTTGAAAAGTTTGTTAACGACTTTGTTGACGAGATTCTCGAAACAAAGATAAGAACCAGTAACAGTACCTAAACTATTTGTCATTAAAAGCGAAATAAAAATGAAAATGGCATCTTCTAATTGTCACCGCACCTAATTACTGTTATTTAAAAAAAAAAAAACACTCACACCAGTCACACTCCAGTCATTCAAGAATGTTTTCAACTGAAGCTGCTTTTATTTTTTTACGTCTTTATCCTTCCCTGCATTATTGCCCATGAAAATATCTTACCCCTTTCAGCAATAAAGTGATGAAATGCTAATCTCTACGCTGTAGGAATCTGAATTTGTCCCATCAGTGCTTTCAAGCGTTACATTTAGTTTTAGTCCACACTAATATTATAAAGAGGAAAGATTTGAAGGTTTGTTTGTATTGAATAGGCTCCGAAACTACTGGACTGATTTGAAAAATTGTTTTATCATTAGAAGCCGACATTATCCCTGATGAACATAGGCTACTTTTTACCGCGGGGAAATGCTTCATTCCTACGGGAAAATGGGTAATAGGATTTAAACGGCGGGAATTCCGAATTCTACGCAAACGAAGTTGCGGGCAGATGCTAGTTTAAGATATTTTGTTTAAGCTAGTTCATTGCTTTCATTTAGCGTTTTAAGAATTACGCCATGATCGATTTTGCTTTAATTATCCAAAAATATACTGTCTTATGTAATAAATTCAGACGCGACTATTTGATTCTAGTTTAATGTGTGTGCAGAAATCGAACAATATCGCGCAATTATTTCGGAATTGGAGCAAAATATTTCTCTGGCTTTGCCCCACAATCGGCAGCGCTCTCAAAGGACTCTTTCTATCGTGATATTATTACAGCATTTTTATCCGTGGTTTCGCCCTTCACAGAAAGTAAGGGCAGCTAGGGAAGGCATCGATTTTCGGCACCCTACGCACTTCTATAAAGTTCGGGGAGCGCGGGGGCGTCAAGATGGCCGCGGTAGGGTCTACCCAGACCTGCCTCACGCGCATTCGCCTCACAAGGTCACGGTGCATGTGGTGCCACCGCCGCGCCTCCCAAAATACAAAATCTCGATAATAGGAAATAGTTTCTGTCCCTTTCTTATCTATGACAACTACGTTGGTCTCTTTTCCACATCCGCTCGTTGATTTGTACTATTCCATAGTGATAGATGCTCCTAATGTTGATTTTGGTTACTGTTCTAGTAAGTTCTGAACCTGGATCCTGTTTTTGATGAATTTTATTTATTCCTTGGTGGAGCAAGGAGGTGGACAATTTCCCGCGAAGATAACACCGCAACAAGAGTGATAAAAATATTAACTTCGTGCTAAGATTCCACATGTTAAGTCAACAGGGAGCATTGAAAATTGAAACAAATTCCAAACACTTGCGAAATTCTCTTTGACTACCGCGTCCATAGTCCGTCCCTTGCCAACCCTAATCATAGCAAACCTCCTTATCTAAATTATGGAAAATTTAGGAATGCGACACAGAGCTTCTCTATCGCACCCTCGTCTATTAAGTGTTGCTATCTCACTCTCTCTCTACCTACGATATCACAGGGGGTAGTGGTAGGGCGCGCACAAAAGATTTTGGGATACATTTTTTTTCGCAAACTGCACCATATGAAAAGATTCAGTGCAACCATCAGTTCATCGCAGAAGCATCGATAGGGTGCGCTACTGCGTCCATTTTGTTATTAGTTAATTAATTTGTTTTTAGGTATAATATATCAGTTGTTGTGTGTTAGTGATAGTGACAGCAATTTGCTGTATCTCAAACAACATTTAGATATTATGTTCCTTGTGTTTGTTTTTTAATTGTGAGTACAACTTTTACTAAATTAAAACTGGTGAGTTAGTGCGTGGTGGTGGAAATTATTAATTTAACTCTTAAGAGCTAACTTCTAAGACTTATTTTATATCTTATTTTTGTGGAATTTCAGTCAGCAAACATTAGTCACAAATTATCTTATAAACTTTTTCTTAATAAAATACCATGTGGTTATTTTACGTACAAAAATGCTGTAACGCTTCCCAACCTCCAAAACCGTCATGATTATTCATACCCCCTAGTGTTTCACGAAAATAACACCGCGTTTGTTTGTTACAGTTCTGATGGCGTAACGAAAGACGCAAAGAATGACGTCGTTCGCTAACCTGACGCAGTCGCTAGCATCGAGCCTGCCATCGACGTCGACAGCCAGTGGCTCCGGGCACAGCTCCAACGACCAGGAGGACCCGCTCGCCATGACCCACATCATATGCAACCTACTGGAGAACATGAATAAACCACCGAACCCGCAGACCACAGCATCCACCTCGGCATCGTCCAACGTGCCATACGACATCTGGGCGCCGGCGTGTAGCAGCTCCCTGCAGAACCCACTTGGACCCATAAGTCGTGAGTACAACGTTACCTCTAACAACAACCATCACCAGCATCAATCCAAAGAAGACAACTCGAGCGGCTCGCCCGGCACCTCGTCGTCGGTGTCCATCACCTGTTTCCGCTGCGAGGAGCGCACACCGACGACTCGCTGCCTCGAGTGCAACGATTTATTTTGTCACGAATGTTGTCACAAAGTTACATCTGACTGCCAGCTGAGAGAGCATACGCTGCTCCCTATACACCAAATATCGCCCATAGGGGCCAGGCCTAACTCAGTGAATAACGAGAAAGAACTCATGTTCTGCGATATACACGGCGATCAGGTTAGATATTACTGTGAACCTTGCATCGTCTTTATATGTCAGGAGTGTACGCTGTGGGTGCATAAAGATCACAATTATACGCCCATTAAAGGTGCCCTTGACATGTGTCGCATCGGTGTTTTTAGAGCGATTGAAGACACGAAGACGGGAACAAAAGCTATAAAAACTGCCATAGATCGCGCTGTTGCTATGTCGAAAGCTTATGAGAAAGAAACCGCAGAGGCTAATATGAAAATAAGAAAAGCGATGCGATGTTATGCTCAGGCTATCGAAGATCGTGAAAAATATTTACTGGATAAAGTAGAAAAGATGCGTCAAGCTAAAATGAATGAATTGACAGATCATATGAATACACTTAGAGGCATATTAGCTGGATTAGCTCATACAAATGAAACTCTAGTGCGTAGCATGGACTCTGAAGGGATCGATTTGTTTATGGCGAAAGAAAAAGGAAGAGCTCAAGTTGACTATTTTTCTTGTATGTTTAAGAACATGTACGTAACAGAGGAACGAATCGTGTTCATCCCTCCTAATTACGACTTAGTGGACCAGTTGAAAAGACAGTGTGACGTGCAGTCCGCGCCGTCTAGTTCGTTGCACTCCCTCAGCTGCTCCACATCGTCGATACAGTCCCGCCAGTCCCTTCTATCGTTACAGTCATTACAGACGGCTCAGAGCTTTCAGCATCTAAATTATAACATGTCCGGATCCAGCAGCTTGAGATCATTACCAGACTATGGTGGACCACATACGAGATCAACTAATTATTATGACCACAGCATTTCATCAAGTCTAGCCATGGATTCGAACCCTGGCCGCGGAATTGGTCAATCGATACCAGGATATTGGATGTCTGTGTCAGTGAGGCCTACACGGAGCCCTGTTCCTGGTGTTCCAATGTTCTCGTTCGCTCGCGAAGGGCAGGATGAAGGACAAGTATCCAGACCTTGGGGTCTTTGTGTAGATAGAGAAGGAAATATCATTGTGGCCGATAGAAGAAACAATCGTATTCAAATTTTTAGCAGTAGAGGAGATTTCAAGACAATGTTCGGATCTAAAGGCACTGGGCCTGGGGAATTTGATCTCCCGGCAGGCATCACCACGGATACTTACGGACGCATCATTGTGATTGATAAGGACAATCATAGAGTGCAAATATTCACATCTTCCGGTAACTTTATTCTCAAGTTCGGTTCATTCGGTAAGGAATGTGGACAATTCCAATATCCGTGGGATGTCGCTGTAAATACGTTAGGAAATATTGTAGTGACTGATACGCGTAATCATCGCATTCAACTGTTTACCAGTGACGGAACTTACATAACGAAGTTCGTGTTTGAAGGTGCGAACCCGGCTAAAATGCTGAAAGGGCCTACGACGCCTAGAGGTGTGTGTTTTACGACATCGGGCAACATTATAGTGTCGGACTTTGAGAATCATAGGCTATTAATGGTGGACCCGACTTTGTCTAAAGTGCTGCACTGTGTGGGTCGTGAAGGTTCTGGAATCGGTGAACTCAATCGCCCATCAGGGATAGTGACTGACGATGACGGACGCATCATAGTCGCCGATTCTAAGAACCACCGTGTGTTAGTGTTTACGTCAGAACTGCGTATTCTGTGGGCCGTGGACCTAAAGAGCCCCGGCCTGGACGACAAGGACCGGCCGAGCGACGTGGCGCTCACGCCCGAGGGCTTTCTCGTCGTGCTGTTCGAGACGCTCCCCGACACCGCGCGCGACATCTCCTCCCACGGCAAGCAATACATCAAAGTATATTAATATTATATTACTGTACCACCTAATGTTAAGGTCAACTAAGTTCGTGGACCTAAGGTCTGCCGTATTTTATTTTGTTTCGTTTTATTTGTGATTTATTTGACAATGTGCCAATTTTATTATTAACGTTTGGAAAAATTCAATCGAGCATAGCTTGCGCGGAGAATCTTAGTTTGCCCATCGACCTAACGTGGATGTGCGGATCATGTTCTCCATGAGTCCTGATGTATTTTTCGTTACCAGTACTTTGATTTTCGTTTCCGTATTTGACTAGTCTCTAAGGACCAAACAATGTTTGCAGTGTAATTTACGATGTAATTTAGATGCCGCAATTATAAATAGCTGTCATTAATCTGTAACTGTAGATCACACCAAACTCATAGTCGGTGCACTAAATATTTAATGTCGATTACTTATAAATGTACTCTCCGGTCCGATCCCTGCGATGTATCGCGAATATAATCGAATAGAGAAATCGTAAAGAAAAACTATTATAGAGAATCACAATGTGATGTAAAAGATGTTTTTATGTGAGATAAATTAAAGGATAACTTGAAAAGTATTTTTCCACAATGTTACATTTTGCGTTTTTTAACTTGGTTAATTAATTAATGCAGACGTTGATATGTATTTTTATGATAAGTTATTTTGCATAATGATTTAGGTGCATATATTTTTATTGTAGTTAGGCGCGCGCTGTGGCGGTGCTCGCGCTGAGCTAGAATTATGTTCGTATTAGTTACTTCTTATCGCTCGAAGGCTTCTTCTGTTTTTTTTCGCGGCTTGATACGATGGGATGTGAAAATGTATGGACGAGCAAAAGAATCAATGCAATAAAACTTTAAGACTGACTTTAGAAGACTGTCTTAAAGAAGTTGAGTTGCGCCGGCGCTGGTGTCGACCGGCGGGCGGCGGCAGTCGCGGCTGGCGGTGTCGCGCGATTAAACCAAAATTCTAAGTATTATTGAAACACTTGGCAAATGTACAAACGTACCTCGTTTGGAATCTTAAGCTGATGATCTTATCGTCGTATTTGCTTATGAGACGTGATATTTTTATTTTCATACGTAAAATGTGAAAGGTTTTTTTTTTATTTTATTTGTAATTTTCCCTATGTCGCAAAACTTTGACTGCCGGCTTGATCGGGTTAATTAAACGTAATGTTAGAAATTAATTAAAGTTGAGTGAGGATGGCATGGCGTTCTTTTAAACTGATTTATTTATTTTGATAATTAGTATAATGCCTGTTGACGGCGTAAAGTCAACGTACGGTCACCTCGCGTACAACATAAATCGGATTGTGTTGTGAGTGCGTACAAGGTATTTCCACGCATTTCAGTCTTATTAGCTAATTAATAGATAATCTTCACTAAAATTAAAAATAATTTCAATTACTTTTTATTTGCGTGGTCGTATAAATTTTTCGTTTTAGTTCAAATATTATAGTGAAATTCTTTTGAATAAAAAAAAAAAAACTATTAAATCGATATTATATTTTTCAAAACGTGTGTTAGGTGACTTTGAGATAAATCCCTATGTGTTCAGTCAGTATGTGTTCACTTAATATAATTAATTGTTAGATAAATAATTTAAATCTAAGTTTAGTTGCATACGAGACGGTTAAGTCAACACTCGAGTATCGTTGTATTAGATTGTGTGCACTGTTTCTCCCGTCATGGTTTTCAATAATTTGACATACTTACCACCCTAGCATGAGTCGGTTATATATTATTATATATATACTACTTTTTTTTTTTTATTCTAACGTCAAGTCTCAAAAACAATAGCTGCTCTAAGTTATCCTACAATTTATCGTTTGCAAACAATTTGCGCAGTTTTTGATGAAATGTAGTTAGAGAATTGTTCAATTAAGACAGATTGTATGAAAACCATGTATATTATACGGGATTTGATCTTATATGGTATAATATCTAATGTCTATCGGGAGCTGAGTGGGAGGAAAAGCTTTTGTTCTTAATATAATGTAGTACATTTATGCCTGTGGCTTTGATTGAAGGAGGCAAAAGCTTTAATTTCGCGCTATGCCTTGTGCCTTGCCTCGAGGCAAGCTTACGTTTGAGGCTGTTTACTTTCTCGAGCAGGCCACCAAATGAGGAAGGAGGACATTTGTAGCAAACATAGTCTTAACGTTTCTTTTACCTAGACTTCTCCGTTGTTTTTTTTTTGCAGAATCTTTTCCTCCATTAACTTCCTTTTGATTTGCGTATTATAATATAATACTGTTAAAGCGTATTAGACCCCAAAATATATATATATATATAAGTAAATCAAATTTATAGAGAATTGATATAAAGTTAGCTTCAATCCATTGAGAAGGCTTACATGGACAAACTATACTTGCAAATACTAGTTACTGCTTCAATTTACCCTCCTAATTGTAGCTAATTGTATAAAGCATTTCATTGGATTCTCACCAGCAGCTCGCAAAAGATTCGATTGTGTTGCGACTCGGACTTGTATTACCATTATTGCTTTCAATATGGGTAGAGAATAATTCTCATACTCCTAACTTGTACTGAGTAATTCCTGCGCGGTAGTTTGTCCGGTAGCTCTTGTATCCCTTCGCGGTAGTTAGCTCGTGTATATTGCGTAATCAACGCTAGAACTTTCTCCCAATAAACTAAACTAAAGCATAATAAAATTACTGTAAGTTACTATACGGTTAGAGATACATTTTCACGTTTGTACTTAGGATTATTCTAGCGTAAGTCTTCTTAAAATAATATGTGGTATTCCTAAAAATTTGATGCTTCAAACAAAAATTTTCTAGTAACGGCGTGGACAGTAGACATAAATTAAGGTACTGATAATTATAGATAACGTTGACTGGAATATGAGTCTGAAATTAAATACTTAAGATGGGAAAATTATTGTTTGAAGTCTAACTATGTGTCACAAGACGGCGGTAGAATTAATTTTGGGTGCGTTTTATTTATTCGTGGTTTAGGAACGCTCGCATAGGTACGGTTTTCGCATTTATTAGCAGTCTTTCCCTTAATAGGATAAGTAAACAAATATATTACTTACATAAATTAAACAAATATATTACATAATATTCTTGTTATACGGTGCACAATGTGTGTCGTCAGCGCTTTAAGCCATATCTAATAGTACAATTTTGTAATGAAAACCCTGTCCGACCTGAGAGGCCGTACTAAAACTTCTACAATTAATACAATAAAGAAAATTATAATATAAATGTGTCACGCTTGTGTCAAGCAAGAAGAAAGAAGCGCGGGAAGCAAACAATATGGCGCCCGCAAATGTTGCCCGTGCTTGTTGCATTTATTACAACTTTAAATGATCCCTTTTTCCATTTACTCGATATACCGAGGGATTTAAACAAAATCAGTGTGCAATTTTTGCGTAAAATGGCCTAAAACCAGCAAATTTTCATGAGGGTCGCACGCTTTTTGTACGGGGCAACTCGATCAGGTGTGACCATGAAATGTATCACACATTTTTTTGCGACAATATCCTATTATTATATTTAAATCTTCAATTTGTTTATGCATACCATAAATATGTTGTAAAGATCCCAATGGCCACCTTCATTGATCGGACAGGCTTTTCATTATTCTGTTCATGGGAACTTTACAAGAGTCCAGAAACATTACAAAGTGATTGAATACTTCTGGTTATCTGGTAGGTACAACTGTAGTAACTTTTCGGCTAAAAATTGTAATCACGTTTATTCCACTTAAAGTGAATTTATTCTTATTCAGCATTTAGTAGTTTTGAAGCAAAGCTTCTCTTAGGCTAAGTACAGTCTTTTGTAACATGTAATGTAACATCGGTTATCGTAACTAAGTTTCATGGACCCGCGCATTCCATTACTGATAGACGATCAGTCGTAATCGTGTAATGAAATGCTCGGTCTCCAACCAATGATTGTCTGATCACTGCCATAGAGTAAGTTTCTTTTCTTTGTTTCTCCTTTGTTCGTTGAACGTCCATGTAACATGTTACAGCACAGCGCTGATTACATTACACGTTGCACAAGCATGTATCCACTATAACTTGTTGCAGTTAACGCATTTGAAATGTACATAAATAGACATACTTTATTTTCTTATGCAGGAATGTAAATAAAATAGAGTGAATTGTTTACCTTAAGATAAGATAATCACGTACCTATATAATAACACCAAGTTAGTTGAAATAGTTAAAGCGAAAACCGTGCCAAGCAACGCGTTATAGTTAGGTTAAATATGTGCAGTTTCTTGCGTCTTAACGGTGTTGACGAATTCCGCATATGAAATAATAATTAAATATTTATCTTTTCCAGTAAGTGATGGAATTAACGTTTACTTTTTGTTCAGTGCCATTATTAAAGTATTACGTTATTTTTAAAATAATGTGTTGCATGAAATGCATTTTTATCATTATTATACTTTCAATTTTTTTTTCTTGATTTCTATCACAGTATGTTTTTTAGCCGACAACGAATCTCATAATTATAGTAAATACTGATTCTATTGTCGTTTGGAACTTAGGTAACGGATTTGCAAAGCAACTCCCTCCATCTTGCGTCCGGTGCACTCGAAGAGTGCCGCCGGTATGTCGTGAAAAAAAGTTTTAGATGATCCGTGTGAGTGCTGTCTCAGAGCCCCTTGGAGACGGTACAGCAGGTGGCATCTGATGAAGGATATATTACGCGCTGATCTTTGACTACCACATTACTACTAGTTACCTTTGTTTAAAATTGTAAATTTTATCATTTCGTCTGACAAGTCGAGTATTGGTAACAACTAGACCCCGAGGTCGTTATTGTACAACTGAGCTGAAAGCTGCTGAAGCATTACTTAATTTTATGACTGTATTTAATTTTGATATAATTTGGTTACGTTTTATTTAAAATTATTTTGTTACTCAAATGGTTCTGTGGATTCACAAAGTGTGTTTACTTGTTTTCAGTTTGAAAGTGAAAGTAAGGAAACAAAAAGGAAAGAAACGAAGTGTCGCGTTTAATCTAATATTGTGCTGAATAAGGCATACAGACGACCTCAGTAAACATACTTCGGTGATGATCACAAAATCAAAACGTATATTTTGTCGTGAAGCGATGTGTACTTTGTGAAATCTGCTAGCTGCTAGCAGTATAATTGTGGTTTTGTGATAAATACAATAAAATTGAGAACTAAATAATATTGGAACTTAATGATAATTTTTGTACAAGTTTTTTGATGTCTATCACGACTATTGTAAAAGCATTCGGAACATTCAGCAGTTAGTTGAGACACGTCACAATGTTGTGGTAAGGGTGTGGGAGCGAAGTGAGACGCAACACTAAAACTGCATAATAATAATGATACAATTTTGAGATTTTAGCGAATGTAATAAGCCATTTTCGTGCTATTTTTGTAACTTTAACTAGGAGCTTGTGTTGTGTTAGTCTTAGTGTAGAAATTATGTGCATTCATCTCCCCTTCGCGAGTGTCCCTGCAGACGAGCTCGCTTCTTGCAATAGATAGCGCATAGACAAGCCAGTCTATGTATGAGACATGGCAGGTGGCTGCTGTTGAAATGTCACATGATCCAGCTGTGACAAACAAAAGTCTGGCTTTTCTATTCGTTGTCGCCACACCTGATGCACCATGTCTCCTTGCAAGTTTTGTTGCACAACTTTAAGTCCGCAGCTGACTTCCTTTATGCAAACATTCGCAGCTAGACGAGATGCTAACAACTAAAACCGTCACGGTCAACTTGCTGAGGTCAAACGCAAATCTTGTTTTATGGGTACCGTGCATTAGATTGTTTGAAGCGATGCTTGCTTTACTTCTTTAAATACTAGTCTCGAGAGGACAAGCAGAGGACCACTACATCGTCAGCAAAGGTTGGATGAATGATATTGTCAATATCAATGTGTTACAGTAAGTAGTATTTTTGTACACGTGACTCGCTGGGAGTCAGGACCAACTTCTTTGGTCCTAGCTCCCCGCGAGGCGCTTAGTGGTGTTCAAAGATCAAC
The DNA here is from genome assembly GCA_949629135.1 of Eremobia ochroleuca. NCBI lineage: Eukaryota > Metazoa > Arthropoda > Insecta > Lepidoptera > Noctuidae > Eremobia > Eremobia ochroleuca. The sequence goes on along the minus strand of OX451401.1, from coordinate 15,085,626 downwards.
CATAAACTACCTCCTTTTTGTAAAGTTTTTAAGACTGACGGAGTGGACTACCCATGAATGGTGGAATGGTGGTTTGATCACCGCTTTAGAAGCCTGTTGTCTACTATTTTATTTAATTTTTAGTTTTCTCTAGAATGTAATCGTAGATGCGTCCATAGCACTGTCACTTTTAGTTTGACTTGAGCAATTGCATATACATATATTCATGTAGTGTAGTTCAGCTTACAATTGTCATTGCGAGTGGACAACAGTCTTGTTCTATTGTAAGGACCTAGCGGGAATGGCTGTGGAGGCTGTCACCCGCGCCGCCCTGTCAGCGGCTATGGTGGGCGTGCGCGGATGACAGGCACTGTCACTGGGGTAAGGCTCACAGCTATTTCTGCTAGATTATATTATCTACCTTAGCTTACGTAATTATTGTAATCATCTCTAATGTGTGTAATGAGACTGAATTTTTTTTGTAGTGTTCCTATATTATAATTTAGACTATTTTACTGCCTACCGTATTTCATTAACTTTATTTTTTACCTTCGATACATATTCATGCATCATTACATTACATTACATTCATCCTTATAATCCTATCAATTTATGTACGACGCTATATAATGTCAAATTTTTGAAATTTTTTAAATGAATTTTGTATGAGAAATTAATCAAGTGATTGATAGAAAATGGTCTTTTATTTTTCTCCACACACTTGCCCTGCCACAGTCCTCTTGTAAAAGAAGGACGCCCTCGTTTGTAATCCATACTAAAATATTTTTTTTAAAGCCAGGTACACACTTTTAAATCTGGTCCTTTGATAAACATTTCACTGATACAAAATTCAAAATGCTCTATAACCAAAAAGTAGATATTTATTATACTTTGTGTAAGGGACATATACGCGCAAACTGTTACCATGAACTGAAATTTTAATAACATGACGAAAATAATCCTTTGACTTTGAACTCCCAGTCGAAGTCAACGGATTTCTTTTCGTTAAAAGAAATCCGTTGACTTCATAAAAGGCACTTTTGAATGTCATTTACAAGAAAATAAAAGAACTGATTCCAGTTGTCCGTTCCAAAATGTAGTTTCGTATGAAGATGAATTGGCAAGAAACTCCCTGTATGCAACAGTTTGCGCGTCGATGTCCCTCTAAGGGAAAGGGGAAAAATATACACAGTGAAACACGCCGTGTATATTTTTAAAACCATCTCAATGAGAATCATTCCGAAAATACAAGTTGTAACTTAAATAACTCACAGCCTCATAATAAGGGGTCATTATACTCATCATTATGAACAACTTTTACTATGGGACCATTACAGAAATCGCGAAAAAAAAAATCAGCTGTTCGCTACATTTTGACGAGTTCTGCGAACATAAATGTAGGGGTCACCCGAAACTGTCAAATTTTCCCAGTCAACATTGAACCTTACGGTTTAACGATAAGGTTGAAAATCGATTAAAGAAATTTGACAGATTGTAGTAGCTTGATGTGCTGGCGTCTGTACAATGACCCCTTATGAGGTTGTGAGTTATATAAGTTACACCTTGTATGAAGGCATAAGCATATTCAGACTATAACTTTTCCACTGCTGGGATACCTTCGCCTCGCAGTGGGCCTGATGGAGAGTTGGTGGATGTCACATATCTTCCAATTTTTGGGGCCTCAGCACCAAAAATTCGAAGATTCGAACGTGAGGAAACCGACATCTCTTAACAAGCCGGTTTCCTCACGATGTTTTCCCTAAACCTTTTGCCTGGGTTCAAATCGGCGACCTATGACACGTAAGTCTACTATTGGACCACCGGCCACCGCTGCTCCATGCATAAACCATAACCAAACAGATTTGAAAAGTCTGGTTGGTTATGGTTTGTCTATCTGTCAAGTCAATGCCAAATTGCATGACGAGTTAGATGGCGATAAAATAATTGTAAAAGTAGTTATTTTTCTAGTACAAGTTGAGCGGGTCAAATAAATAAATAATACATAAAAATTAATAGGAATAAAAAATATCCTAATATGGGTCATCAAGTCAGTGCGATGTTCTCCAGTTTGGGCAGATTCTTCGAGTACCCGGTGAAGCGGAAACCGATCTGTTTCTACAGACAGGAAGACTTTAGTGCAACAGGCAATCTATCAGAACTGTTAAAAATGTGCTGTGCACACAAGCGCTACTGAGCGTGGGTGAGCCTGGGTTCGATTCCCAGGTTATTCAGTAGTAGATCGGATTCTGGATTTGTGTCTGGTTAATGGCAATACTGGATGATTTTTTTACACAAATAATACACATAAGTAATCACATCTAAGTCGCTAATCGCGGACGCACACACTGGATGATTTTTTTTTCAGGCTCCAAATTTTTACAGGGAGTTCTACTCATGAATATGAACAACTTTCACTACGGGACCAACTCTGAAATCACGAAAAATAAAATCAGCTGTTTAATAATACAAAAGTTCAATACCTACTTGACCAAAATGTATGAAGCAGCTGATTTTTTTTCGTGATCTCAGCGTTGATCCCATAGTGAAAGTTGTTCATATTCATGGGTAGAACACCTTGTAAAAAATTTGGAGACAGTAAAAAAGTCATGCTGTATATTTGCCTTTGCCGAATGTTACACAGGTCTGTATCACATCTGGCAAAATGTGGGTCAGACAGGTACTTGTTGGTACTTCTTGGTCGCCTCTATCTGGCAAGGGTAGGGACCCTTTCCAGATAGAGGCGTGATGTTATGCGCTAAGTATGAGGAAACTGACGAAAGTAGCCGCGTGATTTACCTGTACCAAATTAAATTAGCTAGCGAAACTCGGCAGAAGTGACGGTATCAACTATCGATATCAAACTATGATAAAACAAAAAATAAATTAATTTGTTTTTCTTCTGCTGGGTCATCGACTGCACTTTAAATATCAGTTTATAAATCTGTTTTTTTTTTCGTACTTCCTACAGTTGATGGGTGTTCAATATGTAAACACAACAAAATCACCAGCTGTCGTTGACCCAAAAAAAAAAAAACATCAAATCATTTTATTTTATCGTGTTTAGATATCCATACCCATCGCGTCTGCAGAGTTCCGCTAGCTAATTTAATTTGACCTTGTAGACAAGTAATTGGTGCTTCCAAGGATTAGGTGTCATCTCAGTTTTCAAAAACCTAATCAAACGAACTATAAAACAAAATTATTATAATTATAATGCAAAGAATTCTATCAACAATAGGTGAAGCTCATAGGAAAGTAGCAGATCTGCAGAGGAATATCCAGACGGACTACGACAAACTAGTCGATTTGTTTTATACTCGACTAGCGGAGCAACGCCAGTATAATAATGTAAGATGTTTAACGAGTACTTTATTTGGTGGATAAGAAAATTACCTATACTTTGAAATCTCATCGGAACCTCATGACGAGTGAAAAACTCATCTAGCGCACCCTGAGTCCTTTCACAGTTATTTCACCTCTGACAGCTGCAACCCAACAGCAACCTTATTCCAACAATTTTATTATAAAGATCACTGCGATTTTGACAGGTTCGATAGTTGCAGCAACCCAACCATATTGTCACGAGATTAAAGATCACTGTGCTAAGGGCGGATGCAAAATCAGTAGTCAGCCTCGCTACCAACTTGCTGACTAGCGAATATGTTTATCACGTCATGAGTTACTGTAAAACGAGGTGAATAGGAATGCAGGGGTGAATCGGGACGAAACTTTGATTTTAGCATTAAAATAATATAGTTTTTTTGCCAAAAAGGACTAATGTTTTTACTGTAGGTATTATAATTAACGAATAAGTGTCCCTGTTGGCAACATAATATATTATTTCAACGTTAAAATCCATTCCCGATTCACCCATCCATCCCTATTCGCCCCGTTACATGGTAGGTCTCATATAGGTGGTAGGTATTTAGTGCCGATTTTAGAGGTTCAAATCTTTTTAGTCCTGAATAATTAGCAAGCTCACTAAGAAAGAATTGCTTGCGCAAGTCCACGTCTGCAAGTTTTCTTGTATGACGCACACGCCCTGTGTGACGGCCGGACGGGTGTTTATAAACTTTTAAGTACAACCCCGTACAAGTGTTGGCATGAATGAGCGCTGTAAACACGCCGCTACGTCATTGCGGATTTACGCGCTCGCTACACGTGTTTCACTCAAAGACTTCTGGAAAGTACCTACATTTGCTGTATATTTGCCAGTGTGATTTACACACTTGGTTTGTTTTATTACTGTGTTGCTTTCCTGTAGTTCATACCTGTTACTTAAATCTCTTTGCTTTAGACTGCTATCCAGTAATCCATCTTTTTGCAACAGGGAAAAGTAGGTAGGTATGGCCAAACTCGGTTCCCTGCCAAAATAACAATTTCACTTAGGTACCTATCTAAAATATATTTTTGAGAGTCAAAAATTCATCATCAAAAAGAGTCATCTCCCAAAAAGCTTCGGTCAAACATGCGCGACCAAAGCCATTGCGAAGAGGGAGCGTCAACAACGCGAAACTAAACGTGAACACCTGCGTGACTACAGCGGTCACGTAGGTGTGCAAGGCGCCATAGATAAATACGCGCAGCATCCGCCGCGCGACTGACGCTCCCGCTTCGCAGACGCTTTGGTCGCGCAGATTTGGCTGAAGCGTATCCCGTCTTTTTGTACTTTTATGGTAAATGTGCCATTATCTGGTATGGTAGGAGATGAAGGAGAAAGATCGACGTTGGAGTATGCAGAAGGTGGTGGAGCGCTTCCCCGGCTGGAACGAGGTGACCATCGCCAACCTGCACAGCTTGTTCCTACTCTTTGACAACCAGTCCAACGGCATGCTCGGATTTGATGATTTGTTAGTCTCACGTTTTATGTTTGTTTTGCATTGCAATGTAGCAATAAGTAGGTATACACCATGTTCTTCATGTTATTTATCCATAAACTTTGGCAACCGCTTCTATAGCTTTTACAAATCAAATCTAACAAACGAAGTAGAACTTAAAAAGGCTGTTACAAAGATATTTGTGATTTCATTTAGTTAATGAAATTTAATTTTGAGCTATGCAGTAAACCGCCGTGCCGTGCCTCGGAAAGCACGTTAAGCCGTTGGTCCCGGCTGTCATTCGTGGATCTTTGACAGTCGATACGGGTAGTTAGGAGCCCGAAAGTCTGACAACTAGTCATTCCAAGGGGTATCGTATTACCCAGTGATTGGGTTGTGGAGGTCAGATAGGCAGTCGCTCCATGTAAAATACTGGTATTCAGCTGCATCCGGTTACAGCAGTGATGAATTCAGCTATGCAGTAAGAAAGGGTCTTAGTTTTAACAAGTTTCAGTCCGCCAAATCTTATGAAAGAAATTACGACGTTGCCAATTCGGATAGAGACGTGCATATCGGGTGATTTACGTCAAGGTATTTAGTTTGTATGAAAAATAACAAAAAATAAAAAATAAGAATTCATTAATGTGTCCATAATGAAAAATGCTTATTTCCATGGTCAGAACATCTGATCAATATTTATATACAAGCTGTAACTTAAATAACGCACAACCTCATAAGAGGTCATTGTACTCATCATTATGAACAATTTTTACTATGGGATAAACCTGTAATCGCGAAAAAAAAAATCAGCTATTCCCTACATTTTATATTCGCAAACTCGTCAAAATGTAGGGAACAGCAGATTTTTTTTTTCACGATTTTAGGTTTGATCCCATAGTAAAAGTTGTTCATAATTATGAGTACAATGACCCCTTATGAGGTTGTGCGTTATTTAAGTTACACCTTGTATATGGTCCGGAACACGGTGTATAGTCACGAGGAACAGGGTGTAAAGTTCACTCATCCTCCATAGAAAAGGGAGGATCAGCCGATCGACAAGTGTCGTTTGATGTCGGGATGTTGTATACGAGTACAAGGTGTAACTTAAATAACGCACAACCTCTTAAGGGGTCATTGTACTCATCATTATGAACAACTTTCATTGGACCAAAGCCGAAATCACGAAAAAAAATCAGCCGTTCCCTACATTTTGACGAGTTTTGCGAACATAAATGTAGGGAACAGCTGATTTTTTTTCGCGATATTGGGTTTGTTCCCATGAAAGTTGTTCATAATGATGAGTACAATTACCCCTTAAGAGGTTCTGCGTTATTTAAGTTACAGCTTGTATATTATGCTAGTTGTAGTTGCGCGGTAAACTTCGCTTGCGCGATGAAGGATTTTGCGTGACGTCAGTATGATACGTAATTCACATGTGCCGCCACAGGTACTTACTAGTATAAAAGTCTTAAGAACCAGTGTTTATTTATGGCAGCGATATCAGTTCGAAATCCGCTATGACTTTTGTTGCAATAAAAAAAATGATCTTGCACTTTCAGACTGTTCTGATTGTTGGTAACAAAAAATGCCGATGATGTTTTAGGCGAGAAGATTCGACTAGCACATTTCCTAGTTTGGGTACAGCCTATGTTCCAGGAAACGATTTTCACTACCTTGGTCCGTACACACGACGACACGTCAAGTTATACATTTCCAGTTTTAGCTGACCTCGTATTGTATAGGTTTTTCGTACAATCAGAAGTCAGCTTATACTGGTTATGTGTAGCCGTGCAGCTATCTCAGTAATCCAGTATCCAAAAACTATAGCATTGTTTTAAGAACCTACCCATTTGCTGCTTCATCATGATAGTAGTAATATTTTGATTTCCGTCATACCTATTTAGCGGGGCAGTGCTGGAGAGTCTGGGGGATGAGAACAGCATGGAGGTTCGCAAGGAAAAGTTCAATTCTGCAGATACGGACAACGATGGCTGGATCACTTATGACGAGTTTCTATCGGTAAGTGTATCAATAAGCATCTTCGAATTTGGGGTACTGGTCTAGTATACCTACCTTAGATATTTTAGAAGTTCGTCGAACGTAATGTGCAGTGCGAACACCGCGCAAACTAAAAGTCAGACAGTACCTAAGTCTTCTTATGACGACAACCGTACCTACTTTACTGGGCAAAAAGTTATTTCCTCGTTCGAAGTAATTTTCCTGTACATATATTTATTATGATTCTATTGATGGAATGAAAGCACGAACGAATCAGAAATTTAAACGTGAGGAAGTCTCGTTTTGCCCAGTAAAGTACGGTTGTATAAAGTATGACGTCTATGGCCCCGTTCACACGGCGTCATCCAGTACGATATTTTGGTGTATAATTTTGGGATCACATGGTAGTTTCACACTGCATTTGTTTTTGACTGTGTGAACAGTAGGTAGGTAGTAGGTAGGATGTTGACGTGTGATCTCAACTTTTTATAGTAAAATATCGTACAGGACAGCACTGTGTGAACGACCGCTATGGAGTCTACGTATCGTCCTCACCAGCCTCTGCGTAGAGCCTAAGTAGCGTTTACTACAACGATTACGTCTACTAAACGCCTTCGCTGCTACGACGATGTCTACGAAACGTCTCCAACGCTACGCAATGACGTCTACGAAACGTCTCCGACGCTACGCAATGATGTCTTCGCCGCTACGACGTCTACGGAAAGACGGCGGCTATAAAACGCCTACGGCGCTACCACGACGTCTACGAAACGTCTACGCTGCTACGACAGCGCCTACGAAACATCTAACGTAAATGTTGGCGAAACTTCGACGCTGCATCTACGTGACGTTTAGTTTAGGTACCTGACGTCAGAAGGACAATAAATTCTCGTACTTAATTTTAAGAACGTTTATAGTATGATCTCAGTCTCAATCTGTCAAAAAAACCTCTAAATTTCTCTACATTTTTGATATTTTTTTGTCGCCGACATAGTCTATGGTCGCCGAGATGAGACTGCGACTATATTATGAACGTTCTAAATTACGAGAATTGGCCTTCTGATCTGTGCTTATTATGACGCTACGCTGGAAAAACGCCCATTGCTGCTCCTGTTTCTCAATTGGCCTGGCATAATTTCAATTTGCCAAGGATAGATTTCAAAGTCAGCCTTATTTCGAATCTTTCACCTTCAATTATTTCGTCAAAAACCTATGTTTATATTTTCACTTCGAACCATGTTTGCAGTTGGTTTACAATTTCAACCCGGGAGAAGAGGGCCGCGTGGCCGGTTTGGCAGCCCTATGTAATGACGTCGCAGACAACATACAGTTTGTGAGCAACCTCACCGTCGGCGAACAGCTCGAGTATGGACTGTTTTAAATATAAATAGTTGTTTATGTTTGTAAATGGTGTTTTATTAAAGTGTTCATTCTATTTAAAGTAAGTAACAAAACAAATAGCTCTATTCAAAGTAAGTGACGGCACGGTTGGCGCAGTGGTTAAGCGATTGACTGCTGCGCTGCGTGTCTCGGGTTCGATTCCCGCACGGAACAAATATTTGTATGACCTACAAGTAGTTGTTCCGGGTCTGGCTGTTAGTGTATGTGAGTTTAAATGTTTGTAAACGCACCCACAATACAGGAGAAATTCCTAGTGTGAAAAAACAAAATTTGAAGCTCGATTTCACTAACACTAAGCGACACTTAAAGAAAAAGGTGCCGTTGGATTTTCGTCGCAAACAGTCATTAGAACAGTATATGGCCTCCGCAGGCGCGATTCTCTAAGGGAACTGTTTAAAGATATTAACATCATGACGGTACCTTGGAAAACATCATGTACGTAAGGAAACATTTAAATGTTTTCAGTAAAAGAGAGAGAGACTAGAAATAGGGACCCACTACCTCAAACAGCAGGGTAATTGCGTAACACAATATCGGTAGCAATGGGTTTCGTTTTGATAATTGAACCACATTCATTGCGTTATTTACGTTGTTGAGCAAACACATTTTTCGAACGTATGGAGCAATAGATTAGACATATGCTTCAAAATTATTCAAATCGTTAGTAATAGTGTGTTACGCAATTAGGGTGCTGGTTTCAGACCGGCTAAAGTCCTTCATGGGGTACAGTTTAAAATGTTACAATAAAATTCTTTCCCACATACTACATCGAATGAAACGAAAAAACGCACACTATGCAGACAAGCATAATATTGTATTATAAGTTGGGGGATTACATCGCTGACAAAAATGCTTGACTATACGCTGGTCCTGCTCCACAAGGGCGCATAAACTAATTGATTAGCATTCGGAAACATTGTTGCAGCTACTGAACATTAAAAAATTCAATGTCTTCGTATTGTATACTTGCATAGCACACATGTGAGCTCTATGTACTTACTATAAAGCTACCATTCACTGGGTACATCTTTCATTGGCTTGAATGTGCCCTGGAGGCTGCGAGTAACTGTGTCATGCTCAATCAAATGTCTCGGTGTTGGATCATTAAGTTCCCTTCAAAATATTTTGTAACAATTTTATGATTTAAAAGTGTCCGTGGAGTTTCTTGCCCATTCTTCTCCACATGTACCTACTACGCTTTGAAATGGGCAACTAGCTTCATCTTTCTGACTTACGGACTTCTTGACAATTTAAAAGTGCCTGTAATTGGTTTATTTGAAATAAATGCGTTGAGTTTGAGTTCGTCGCTCGGCTAAGCGCAGAAGGTTGAAAATCTAACGGTGCTCTTTTGTTTAGGCATTCAATTATGTGTCGCCTAGTTTTAGTGAAAACGGGCATATGTGTATGTGTAGCAGGGGATTTCTTTCAGTCATCGCAATGGGACATGCGTTTAGCTATAAGACCGCAGCCGCACTACTAACGCAAATGCGAAGCGATGGCAATTACGTTTACAAATTATTACGGCGGTAGCCGCATCACAAACGCGACGATTTTTCGCCCATCACCGTTTTATCGCTATCGGGTTGCTAGTGCGGTCCCGGCCTAAGGCTACGTACGCATTGATTGGTGGCTCGGTTAGCGCCTAGAGCCTAGTGACTTTACATTTGTTATATTCACACTGGGCGACTAGCGAAGGTGCCAAGCGCGCAGAGCGGCCGGTTGCGAAAATTCTCGAACGTTCCCCTGGTAAAAAATACGGGCCGAAAATACGCCGAAAACAGGCCGAGGTAGTGAAAAAAACGCCGAAAACACGCCGACACGCCGAAAACAGGCCGAAAATACGCCGACACAGTCCAAAAACACGCCGAAATAAGGCCGGAAAAACACCGAAAATCATTTTTACCCGGGTCGTTTCACTTCGCTAATCGCAAGATGGCTCGCTAGGTTCCTGGGCCTAGAGCCTAGCGAGCCATCTTGCGATTAGCGCGGCTTGCTTAGCGCCTAGAGTCTAGGCGCTAAGCAAGCCGCCTTTTAGTGCATACGTATACTTATCGAATGCTAAAACAAATCAAAAGTGTTCGCAAACGCGCGTCTTTAGCCAAAAATCCTTCTAATGTTACAACACACGGGCCTAGAGAATGTCAAAATTTAGAAGATGGATCAATAGTTTGTCGACCTATGATCAAGCGATGGCAGTGAAGGACGCGTTACCAAGGGCAAGGCCCTCGTTGCCACAAGCGTACCCCGCGTTTCTCTGATCCCTTAGATCACACCCTTCCTTTATACCCCTCTGGTTCAACCGGTCAAGCCTGCGCGGGACACCACGCCCCTTCATGACGAATACAACAGTATTTTTATTGAAAGTTACGTATGCGTTTGGCTATATTGGCCTGTGTTCAGATATTGAGTTGCTAGTCAAAATAACGGTGGGGTCGCGATAGGATTATTGGTATTTTTGGAAATCAAAAAAAGAGTTCTTTTGCATGTGGTTACGAAAGACAAAAAACCGATGTAGTGAATAACATTTTTATTGAATCTTATACATAGTAGTAGTATTGAAGTCCTCTATACAAATAAAACAGTGTCCTCGCTCACTGCTATGCTTCCTCGCATAGCTAAGATGATAAGACAGCGTAAACCTTAAGCGCCAAGGTAACCCGCAAAATTAAAATTTTGTTACGTTTTTTGCAATTTTTATTCATATAATCCAATTGATTGCTATTTCATGAAATAGTCATTCATATAATCCAATTGATTGATATTTCATAAAATAATCATTAATATAGGTAACCCTATTAATTGATATTTCATGAAATAGTCATTCATATAATCCAATTGATTGATATTTAATGAAATAGTCATTCAAATAATCCTATTGTTTGATATTATTGTAAAACACGTAAGAAAACTTGAAGTCGCGGGCTACCCTTAAAGCGCATCTCCCTTAAGTATAAGATACATTGCAGTTAGGCTGGTTAGACGATGAATTATGTTCCTTAGCGAGTGTTGAACTGTTGTAATAAAAGGGGTTTTTAAAACTAGTCCTGCGTAACACATTTGAGGAGCGTCGGAACAAAAACCGATATGTCTTAATTAAGACATTATTATTTTTTTTTCTGTTACAACATGTTTAATTATACACCCTTCAGGAAAGAAATCAATTAAAAAACAGTTACATCCATCTTAAAAAAAATATCAAAATACTGTGGTCAAATCAAAACCGGCAAATATATTTTGAAATTCAATATGTTCTTGTTGTTGGATTAAAAACTGATAATTCTTATTAAGTTTTACACAATTCAACAATGGTCGGTTCAAATTCAATTCAGTTCAATACCGACATATCCATTTTGGTTTCGTCAAAAACCGATATATCCAAATGATCGCGTCAAACACCGATATATCCATACTTGTCCGCCAAGTATCTCCCTAAATTAAGTATCTACCCTCCGTCAAGTTTCACACATCAATCGATGTCACTTTAACAGCAAATTGACATGCTATAATTTTCCACTTTTGTAACATTAAAAAACTTACAAGCTTTTTTTTAATTTGTGAAAAATATGGTAAATTCGATATATCGGTTTTCGTTCCGACGCTCCTCATTTTCAATCACAATCCGAAAGATTTTTAAGGAAATTGCCAATCCATTGCTCCATGTTTAAAAAAATCCTTCTGCTCAGCAACGTAAATAACGCAATGAATTTTGTTGTAGGTACTGTTAAAATTAAAAGCCATTTCGCAAATATCACACTGGTCGGATTAACTCATCGAATGCCGTAATTAGAGACACAATAGAAAGACAATTGCTGATGTCGAACTGTGTAATTTAAGACATTCAAAAGGTTAAACGCTTATCAATAGCGGAGCTGATCATCATCACTAAGCGAGTCCACATCGCTCAGTTCGTTAAGGCTGGGGTCACACGCGAGGCACCGCGCGCCCGCCTCCTCCCAGCACTCCGCACAGTATACAAATGGACACTTCGGCACGCAGCAACAGTACCAATGATTTGATGACAGCTGCTCTGAAAATGTTAATAACATTATCATGGTTGCGTTTCAAGAGGTCGCAATTAAAGTTTTGGCCCGGTAGCTAATAACCTATAACCAATCTGCAATAGCTATAAAGGTTTTTTTTTTTTCTTTTTTTCTATTTAAGTTCTCATGAGTAAGATAGGTACTTGTTAGTGGACCTTCGGTCCTGTGAGCGCGGAAAGAGCGATAATGTCGAACTAAGATAATGAAACGGAATCGGGATGTACGGCAACTCTTTATTTAGGACAACATTTACTATCCAGCCGTGCGATTCTGTAACCATCGCACCGTGAAAACTTGGGTGAAGTGAGCGTGGAGTGAGTCGCCAATAGTGTCAATCCCTAGCATCAGCATGACTCACAGCTTACTCTAAGCTCACTTCATCTTAGTTATCACGGTGTGATTTTTCCAGAATCGACCGGCAGATCGCTCACTGGAGACCTACAGGAAAAGGAAAACCGTCCTTAATTCAGAATCGGCGGTCAGTATTCATTTCCAAAGCTTCGATATATATGTACAGTGGCCTTCAAAAGTTGGTTGACATTTTTTCACTTCAGCTGTGAGTGATGCCAGCCACATTATGATTTAAAATAAAATATCAGGTATTCCTAAGGGATTACTTGATTATTTGTTATCACAAGTCAACGGTGGTTGAATTAGGGCTGATTTTCCCATTTTTTTCGTTAACTTTTATTCGAGGAATGAAATTGTCGTTTGACAGTTTTTGTATGAAATAACTGTCAAAATATCAAAATTATTCCTCGAATAAAGTTAACAGATGATTGAAAAATCAACCCTTAGCCAATAAAAACGTTATAGCAGTTCAAACATTTGGATCACTAGAATTTGAAATCATCATGTGATGTAACACAGCTGAAGTGGAAAAATGTCAACTAATTTTTGGAGGCCACTGTATATACGCTATATAACTACTTTCCTACCCTCCACGTTCCTAGGTTCCGTCTCGCCACAAATCAGACAGGTCATCCTGGCAGCGGGCAGGACATTCAACCACCCAAGCAGGTAGGGAAACTTCATCCTCAAACTAAGGAGGTTCTCGCCAGAGAGGTAGTGTGCGCGCACGGCTTGGACCGCCTTCCTGAATGTAGATCGAAACAACAAGAGTAACAAGAAATGCTTTTTATAAAAGTACTTACTCACTACGAAATATCGAAATATTTTCCTTCTCCAAAGTAATCACAAATAAATAAAATTGAAGTATTTTTTTGTAATGTCCAAATAACAGCTTTTTACCAAATGCATATGAAAGTATATGCGATACCTATTACTAAAAACAAATTTGAATGTTTTTGTCTGTTAGGCTAATCTCAGAAGCGGCTGAACCAATTTTGACGGGACTCACTTGCAGATAGCTGATGTCTTAAGGACTAGCATAGGCTAGTTAGTCCTGGTAGCACGTTCCCGTGGGATAATTTCCAACATCCACGCGGGCGGAGTCTCGGACTGAAGCTTGCAAGTACGAGTATTGTAATAATTATCATTTACCTATCCCCTGCCAAGTTCTAATTTTTCACCACCAATGTGCGAACAACAAATAACTACATATTATTAAAATCAAACCAACCATTTTTTTTATTAACTAACAGTTGAAAAGATGGTACTTAGGCGATCTAACGTTACCTGCGCAATGTTTTATCCATTTTCATCCTTTTCTTAAGAATATCGTTGTAAAGATGCAACACGCGCTGCTTCTCCCGGCGTGGATAAAAGTAACTGCAGATTTGTCTGAAATGAGTTGCACCGTTTTCACGTAAGAGGTTTTTTGAATGGTTATAAAAACCTGTAAAACGCCTAGAGAAAGATGGCGGAAACGGCAGAGACAACTGCAGCCGTCGATAACGTGCCTCTTGGTATTTAAATACGGTGTTCAAAAACACGAGCGGCATGACCGTTGACGCGTGTCGCTCGAGTGTACTTACTGAAATAGTTGTTCAAAAATTATCTACAGTAAAAGGATAATCGGGACCAGAAACAAGAAAAAAGTCAGTTTCTTTTTTTCTGCCTTACCTTCTGAGCCTCATCGTATACGGGTTCACATATAGTAGCAACAGTATCCACACGTATCCTCCATAGATTTTGACGAAATAAATAGGTGGCATGGCGCGCGGCCGCGGCACACACAGCTTGTTGGTGACTTCGCGATATATCCCCTGGACTGACGAGAGGTTGGACATCAGCTTGCGGAGAAGGGTTGCTAGCAGGCCTGTGCCTTCCACCTGAGTGTGAATTTAGGAAATAAAACAATATGCTTTTGACTGATAGACGTGGAACATTTGAGGAAAACGTGGTTTTGGAGGGATCCAGACATTCTTGATCAACACGCCTGGTTAAGGTTAAAGTTTGATGACACAAGTAAACCTACTTTGGAGTGGCCTATGTCTAGCAGTGGAATAAGATAGGATACTCGAGGGATGTTGATTCACAGAACTTCTTTTAATTAAATATTTGAAGAATAAACGGGTACCGTCAGGAAACTGGGTGGTGTGGACTCTAAGACGCTACTGCTCAACTTTTCGATACTGAAAAAACAGAAGTTTATCACCTCAATTTTCAAATCCTGCGTCCCTTGCTGCACGACCTCAACCTGGGCATGCTGGCGTACCACGTCCAGGGCTTCATAAAACAGGCGGTCCAGCATCACGAATGTGGTGGCCGTCACCACCTCCAGCATCACCTTCAGTATCTGCGTCACAAGTTTACTGTGCGGCGATGTCGGGTACCACATTGAATGTATGTCTACGTATTTGTATCGCTCCATCTAAAAAGCAAAATCGTTCACCGCTAATTTGAGGTGGACACCGTATGCTTTGCCGTTCTCTTGTTTTGTGGTTAAACCAGGCGAATACTTTTACTAAACCTCATATCATGCATCAAAACAGGTTTTAAATATTAAACATCTAAGTATCTCAAAAGGGCTTAGTAAACTGTCAAAGCAGTTAACATGATTCGACTCCAATAAGTATTCGACAGCATCTACCAAACCGCACTGGGCCCGCGTGGTAGATTACGGCCCACTCCCTCTCACAGAGAGGAGGCCTGTGTCCCAGCAGTGGGAGTATTATAGGCTGGTTATGCTATTCGACAGCATCATTTTTTACGACCGCAAGTAATCTTTGAAATCGGAACAAACCTATGATAATGCGTTTTAACGTTATTAGATATCTCCTTCACATTACCTTCTTCAATGGCAAAAGCGTGACCTTATCCTTCTTTTTTCTCTTTTCGTCCAACTGCTTAAAGTATCCCGTAATATACACGTTGTCGAAATGAATGCTGGTTAGGTACATCTCGTGATACGTCACAGCAGCCATGACGATGCGTAGGAACAGCAGGGCCATGCAGACGTTGAGGGCGACGAAGACTACTCCCATAATGATGTGCTTCTCTTCGAAGGAGTGCAGGACACGCTCGCCTGTTTCTTTTGCGTCCTGGGGTCGTGTTATGAAGTATTAATGCCAAAATGATTCCGTTGTAAAAAAGGGATGGTGCTATCAGTTATGTATTCCTCCGTCTTTCTGTCTCACTCTATCTTTCTCTCGCAATTAATACGAGTGCCTAAAAACTAAAATTACCTAATTACTACTAAGTATCTACCTAGTTATTTCATGCTGAATTGACAGTGATCTACAACGTGTAACGTTAAATGCGCAAAACCTGAAAATAGTTTGATCAGAATAACGAGCAGAATTAATTGAACCACTTTTTAATATAGGTCACATTTTTCAAAAAATCTTCATTAAAAACGTTGCCGTGTCTATTTATTAATAGGTCAAGCAAGCCAATGTCAGCGCGGCGCAGCGGCCCGGTGACGACTCCTCCCTCGATAAAGCGTCGTCGCAGACGCAAGAAACGATCAGAATGGCCAGTAAAACTAAAACAGCACATAAAACCTTTACAATTTTTTATTTAATGACTTATTTTCTCACTGAAATAGGTCAATTGAATTAAAAATCAGTTGAGGTGTCTGAGGTTTTGCGCAATTAACGTTACACGTTGTATAAATAACACACCACCGGTTTATGTGGCGGAATAGGGTGTAAAGTTCACTCATCCTCTATAGAAAAGGGAGGATCCTGCGACCAGACCGGTGTCGTGTACGGTGAGCCACTGCCCGACGATTGATGTCGGGACGTTGTATATACGAGTATGGTAGCTGCGCGGTAAACTTTGCTTGCGCGATGCAGGATTTTGCTTGACGTCAGTATGATGCGTAGTTCGCATGTGGCAATGTAGATGCCGCTACAACTATGACCAGCAGTGGACGGATTTAGCTGACATGCTGACGATGATGATGACGATGATTCGACATTAAATTACCTGGATATCATATAAGTTGCGCTCCAATATAATTTGGTATTTCAGGCTGACATGATTTAAACCACCGCTTAGTTGTCGTTGAGCTTTCTTGAGACCGATGTACCCTTCACCGAAACCACGGTCCATCTGTAAATGTTAGGTGTTCATTAAATTTATAACCGGATTACGATGAAGCTAGTACTATACCAAGGTTTAAGGTACCTACTTTATCAGTTGCCGGACCAACACAAACAGTTTAAGTCCAATGCTTATGTAAATGAAGAGACTATCGTCCGTAAAATGACG
The DNA here is from genome assembly GCA_949629135.1 of Eremobia ochroleuca. Taxonomy (NCBI): domain Eukaryota; kingdom Metazoa; phylum Arthropoda; class Insecta; order Lepidoptera; family Noctuidae; genus Eremobia; species Eremobia ochroleuca. Next base: position 15,068,771 of record OX451401.1, on the reverse strand, counting down.
TCCTACCGTTTATGTTCTAATAATTATAAAATACCGAGATAGTCCACTGGAGGCCTCAAGTTCAAGAGCAGCCCGAACAAAGAATTACAATGACTTATCTACAACATGTTACCGACATATAATCAGCTTAAAACGTTCTCACTGCTGGGACACACGCCCTGTGAGAGGGAGTGGTCCATAACCCACCAAGCGGGTCCAGTGCGGGTTGGTAGATGACCAGTGGTCGGAGTAGGTAGAGCTGTTTTTGCTACTTGCGACATGCGGACATAACATGGATATTCCAAATATTTCCCGGAATCCCGGGAATTCTCGGAATTAAAAAACCATTGTTTAAGTAGTTTTTATAGAAGTAGGTAGAGGTATTCTTGTTATTTATATAGATATGCCAAATATTTCCGAAAATCCCGGGAATTCTCGAAATTAAAAAAAAAAACAACTATTTAAGTATTAGGTCATCCCACTTCCAGTGTCATATTTTTTATTTCCAATATTTATGTATTGCGCAATGGTATGCAATAGTTAATACATGTGTTGTCTTGTACAATCATGTTAGTTTAATTTGGTGTGTTGTATGTCAAGACGTGCATTGATTTCAAATGGAAGATTTAAAAAATCTATTAATGTAGTGGAGCAACGTATATTTCTAAAGTTTTGTGCTTTACTCAACTACTCTGGAGGATTTGCGCACGACTTACTGGTAAAGTGTGTTGGTCGTAACGCCTTAAATAAAAGAACCGTACAGCGATGGCTTGAAATGTACAAACAAGGAAGAACCACAGCTGAAGAGGAGCCGCGAGCACCTCGATCATTATCATCGACTAGATTAGAAGCAAGGGACAAAATCAAGGAAGCACTTCGTCAGTCACGTAGGGTCAGTGTCAGTGATCTCTCCACTCAACTTAACATTCCTCATTCCACTATACATAGAGTACTCACGGAGGATTTGTCTGGTCAATAAAAGTGCAGTGTGGGTGCCCCACACTCTGAACACGGATCAGAAGGAGTTTCGTTATGAAACTGCGCGTAGCCATTTATCGTGGTATCGCCGTAAGAAAAATATACTTAATAGATTCATATGCCTTGATGAAACTTGGGTCGAATTTTATACTCCTCGTCAAAGACATCAGTCACGATGTTGGGTGGAACCGGGCACTTCAGCTGAACATTTACCACGTGCAGAGCTACATGAACGAAAAATACTACTAATAGTAGCTATGGATGTCAGAGGCATTGCTTTTTGGAGAACTTATGATGAAAATACAACTATGACTGGAGAGCGATATAAGTCATTTTTAGAAGAAAATATTCCTATTTGGGCAGACGAACATCATATAACGAGTCCTATAATTTTACATGATAACGGCAGACCGCACAAATCAAAAATAGTTCAGAATTTAATTGAAGATAAAGGATGGATTGAAATTATTCAGCCGCCATATTCCCCGAATATGAATCCTTGTGATTTCAATTGTTTTGGCCATGTGAAGAGGAAATTGTCGGGTACTCGATACAATAGCAAAAAGGAGTTAGATATTAAACTAAAGAGCATTATTGATGAATTAAATGAAAGTGGTACTTTAAATGGTGTTCAAGATTTGCCAGCAGTCTGGGAGCGAGTGATTAATAGTGGTGGAGATTATTGATTAGTGTCACAAGGTTATATAGTATAGTAGTCAGTTTTTGTAAAATAATAATAATAAAAAAATATGACACTGGAAGTGGGATGACCTAATAGTTTCTTTTGTCAGTGCTTAATTGGAACGTTATATTTAAATGGATAATCCACTTTTATTAGTTTACTATAGTAAATTGAAGACATGGAGTATAAAAATGATGGATGGAGTAAAAAGCGATGATCGAGTTAGATATATAATTTAATTAAAATAAACCCATATTAACTCACTATCACTATTTCAAAATCCCGGGATTTCAGAGGCATATCCATGTTAACATCAATGTTTGCGGTCATTCACCCCAAACAGCTCTACCTACTCCGACCACTGTAGATGACACACGTCTTCGAATTTTTGGTTCTAGGACATGCCGGTTTCCTCACAATGTTTTCCTTCACCGTTTTGAGAGCAGTGCTGATGAAATAATTCCCACTAAGTAAAGCTCCTCTCTGGGTTCGAACTATTGACCTACAACTCGCCGAACCCACCGGGCCACTAGCACTACTGCTCACTAGGCCACCACTGCTGTGTCGTCAGTGACGGTTTTTAAGACTGTCCATACAAGTTTTCCTTTTTAAGCTGTTCGCTGTCGATCGTTTCGGTGTCTTGTCTCTTCTCGAAATTGAGACATTGGTACAGTCGTGCATAGTCCTCTTCCTTTAATTTAACCAGCGGGGTAATTGCGTAACACAATCATTCATTTCATTTTGACAGTTCAACAACATTCATTGAATCATTGCGTCATTTACGTTGTTGAGCAGACAAATTTTTCGAACATATGAAGTAATGGATTAGCAATATCCTTCAAAATGATTCAAATTGTGATGGAGTGTGTTACGCAACTAGGGAGCAGATCCTCGACTATGTGTCTTACCTGTTTCCTACTATCACATATATCATTCTTCTGGAAGGCCTGCGTAAAATTGCAGATATAAGTGAGCTTCAGAGGCGAGCACAGCATCCAAGCCGTGGTCTGAGGCATACTGTGATAACATTTCTCGTACGCTGTGGTAAAGGCTTCAGAGCACACGGCCGCCGCCTGGGTCAGCTGGTATTGACATCTGTACTCCAACTTCTTTTCATATATCTTTATATAATGGTCTTCTTTGTTTTTATATGGTGTGTGTCTAAAATACATTAGAAGGATAGTATAACTAGGTACTGGTTTGGCAGTTAGCGTACTTTTTACTTAACCAGATCAAGTAGTAAACGTATCTTAAAACGCGACATTGAAGTGACGTCTCCATTGAGTGCTTTGGAGTCTAAGACTGTATAAAAATACATAGTTCTAAGCGAATTTCACAAGTTAATTCCTGATCGGAAGAAAAATATTTGTAGAGTCTGCATATAAGTTACGAGTTTGACTGTGTGTGCATTGGTTAAGATTTGGTTCTGTAACGGCCGAATCTATTTTCAGTTAACGACAGATCGCTACTGATGGTAGCCAGTATAATCATAACTGCCAGTATAATATAATCATACGAATCAGATAGATAGGTTTTTCTACCTCCAGTATGTTAAAACTGGTGATAGATAGGTAATTGGGTTCGGCCGTAAATGTACTTACCACGGCTCAAATCTTGGTTCCGGACTGCCGGCGACGTTTTTAAATAGTGCAGTAAGACATGATAAAAACATGATCAAAACTCATTTATTCAATAGGGACTGACAATCAGCACTTTTCGCCATAAACGCCAGAATTACATGAGGCAATCCACCAAAACGCCCGCTCTTCACTACTTCCTGATGCTCTAACTGAGGAGAAGTGGAGCAACAATCTACCCAGCAGCACAGCTACTGTTCAGTTAGAACTGGATTCTGTACAATATTGTACGCAAAGTAATACTAACTGATACTTGAGCTCAATATCTCTAGAACGCGAGCCCAGTTTCAGCAATCTATCCAAGTTGTCATTCTGTTGGCGTTTAACGGCCACCTCTTCTGTGTCCTCTATCTCTTGTTTTATGGGAGCTACTAAACCACGAATTGATCTGGAAACAAATCATCACCGAAACTTCATTATGTACTTCCACTGCTGGGACACAGGTCTCAGGACGAGTTGGTAGATGTCACATATCTTCGAATTTTTGGTTCTAGGACATGCCGGTTTCCTCACGATGTTATCCTTCACCGTTTTAAGAGCAGTGGTGATGATATTATTTACACAAAGTAAAGCGCCTGTCTGGGATCGAACCCAAGACCTACTCGCAAGTCGGGACCGTTATCACTGGGCCACCACTACTCTAAAACTTAACTTAATCGCTCACTGCACTAAACCGTCTTAACTGAATTTTGGCGTAGCAAAATGTTTACTTCGATAAGAAAACCTCGCAACAAACATGCATAAAATGATATTAAATAAAAAAACCTACTAGCTAGACGGAAAACGAAAAATGACTAATTTAAACGAAAAAAATATCAGCCGTGCGATTCTGTAACCATCTCACCGTGAACACTTGGGTGAAGTGAGCGTGGAGTGAGTCGCCATTAGTGTCAATCCCTAGCATCAGCATGACTCACAGCTCACTCTAAGCTCACTTCACCTTAGTCATCACGGTGAGATTTTTCCAGAATCGACCGGCTGAACTCGATTATTTTGTACTCTGTTGTGACCTACAACATAATTTTGCTTTCGACATCTGACGAGGTTTTCCCGCGTTGGCAATATTATCAAAATAAACTTATGTTTTCAAAACATTATAAAGTAGGTACAGACGCCAGCACATCAAGTTACCCGAAACTGTCAGATTTCCCCAATCAAGTTTGAACCTTATGCTATAGTACTAAAGTTGAAAATTATTAAAGAAATCTGACAGATAGTAGTAGCTTGATGTGCTGGCGTCTGTACATAATCACTTATCAGGTTTTTTTTTTTCATATTTAAAGTAGTTTAAAAAAGAACACCAATCTGATGCAATAAAGGGATTATTACACTAGATCAGTTGGGGGGGGGGGGGGGGGGGGGATCTGTAGAATCAAAACTAAATTAGGATGATACAATTACAATTTCCAGTCTTATAATTTTACTTAAGCACACTTAAGCAAGCTTAATTTTATTTAAGCAAGTTTTTTAGATAGAGATCTAAGTATTCCAGATTTATTAAGTAAACACTACTTTATGGATAAAATTAAAAAAAAAAAAGCATCGAGCCCGTTATAATGTAACGACTCATCACTGACCCGTAGCTGTCAACTACAGCTGTATTGAAGGGAGCATCACACGCACGGGTGGTCATATGGGTGTTGTGACGTAGGTAATCGAAGTCTAGCCTGTAACCTAGCTAGTTACTGTTAGGGTAGGTAGACTATTTGAGGAGCGTCGGAACAAAAACCGATATGTCTTAATTAAGACATTATTTTTTTTTAATTTTTTTCCGTTACAAAATGTTTAATTATACACCCTTCAGGAAAGAAATCAATTAAAAAACAGATACATCCATCTTAAAAAAAATATCAAAATACTGTGGTCAAATCAAACCCGACAAATACATTTTTAAATTCAACATGTTCTTGTTGTTGGATTAAAAACCGATAATTCTTTTTAAGTTTTACACAATTCAACAATGGTCGGTTCAAATTCAATTCAGTTCAATACCGACATATCCATTTTGGTTTCGTCAAAAAACCGATATATCCAAATGATCGCGTCAAAAACCGATATATCCATAATTGTCCGCCAAGTATCTCCCTAAATTAAGTATCTACCCTCCATCAAGTTTCACACATCAATCGATGTCACTTTAACTACAAATTGACATGCTATAATTTTCCACTTTTGTAACATTAAAAAACTTACAAGCTTTTTTTTAATTTGTGAAAAATATGGTAAATTCGATATATCGGTTTTCGTTCCGACGCTCCTCATTTAACTATTGAATATTTGACGATGAAGAGCAGCTATCGAAAACAAAATCTAAGGTAGTCAGACAGTCGATCTACCTGCAAAGTTTTCCAGAAAATAATAGCTAGTTTCATAACATCACGCTTGTATTCCTAGACGGGGAGGCAGAAGTGTAGGTATACCTACTCGTAGTTACCCACATTTCAGGACTTACTTTTTAACTGACTTCAAAACAAGAGGAAGTTCTCAACTCGGATGTTTATATTTATGTATGTTCGGGCATAACTCTGTCATATATAGACGGATTTGCAAAGTTCTCTCTATTTTGTAATGAATAAGGCATACCTCAGGGGTAGTCCCATATAAATTTTATTAACTTTGCTTGGGTACTTTTTGAGTTAGCTTCAATAAAATTGGATTTTTTTCCACATAGCTTCCTGTCACTGATATTTACATAGCAAGTAGTGTTTATATGAATTTGTGTGGGGTAGGTACAACTAAAAAGTAAAAAACAAAAACTTTTTTACAAAAAAAAAAAAACTACAAAGTGAAAAATAACTTTAATTTCGGAAGTCGGTGACAAAAAACGAAAATGCGGAACCAACGACACCGACTTCCGAAATTAACGTTATTTTTCACTTTTTAGGTTTTTTTTTTGCAAAAAAGTTTTAAGGCCCTATGCTTGTAACAGGGCTCGCCTTATTGTTATCAAACGCGCGCAAATCCATGCTCCGGGCTGCTATTGAGAAAATTCTAATTGAATAACCCAATAACACTGACCGACAGCCCGACCTGGGAATAAGGCCCAGAAGTCCATGTTATATTGTACAGATATTTCCCTAGCAATACTTCCTCTTTGATCTATTATATACTTCTGGGAAAGAATAAGGGATGTGTCAAATTCCCGCCACAAAAAAAAAAAAACACGGCAGTCTTCTTTAGCTTATCATAGATGGGTGATGCCAAACCTCAAAGTATCCTTCATCTGCTCCATTTCACTTTGCAGACTGACCGCCGTCCTTTTGAGGGGCTCGACCATCACGCCGTATCTCTCCTTGGACAGATTGAATGACAGTTGAGTGCTGCAGGCGAACACGCGCACCACTTCTCTTGCGTTTAATCCCATGTTTGTGATTGGACCTAAATGTAAATAATAATACCAGCCTATCCCACAGCTGGGCAAAGGGCTCTTCTCATACAGAGAAGGCACGAGCATTGATCACCACGTTTGCTCTGGCGATTTCAGACTTATATGTATAGTAGCAATGGGTTTCATTTTGACAGTTCAACGGCATTCATTGCGTTTTTTAAGTTTTTGAGCAGACACATTTTGGAACATATGGAGCAAATGATTAGCAATATGCTTCAAAATGATTCAAATTGGGAGAAATAGTGTGTTACGTAATTAGGGTGCTGTTTACCTTCACCTTTGTCAGTAGATAATGTCCAAGATAAACTCAGAAAGTATAGATATGAATTGTATTCATACCTTAACAGTTTTTGACTTATTGGTTTTTGTATAGCTTTTGTTCGCCATGTTTTGGATTGTTTATTTATTTATTTAATAATTTATTTACACACAGTAAAATACATAATGGATATGACATAATTATAATTTGAGTACAAAATTACTGCTGGCTGTGTTTTTGACTTTGATGCAAGTTCTAAGTTTTTTTTTTTTTTAAATATTAGTAAATTACAAATAATTTGGGCTGCACATTACTAGTTATATAGGTACCTGTTGACTAAGCTAAATATATCCAATGCATTGTTAGAAGTGAGTTGAAATCAATAGTGCAGCAACGGATGTGAATCGATCTGCAACCTCTCGTCCGCGAGTCCGCAAATCAACCGTGAGGCTAATTGCTACTTACTTACTAGTACCGTCAAGCCCATTTACACGATGCAAGTTTCTTACCTGTAGCACACAATAAAATTGAAGCAGAAGAATGACTTGCACTTTCATTTATTGTTCATTACACTTATACGACCGACAATTAATTGCGCCGTGTAAATTAGGCTTTTATCAGCAATTTATAAACGTCATGTTGGATCTACGTCTGAATGTATCGTAATTATTCGCTATTTTGAAATGATACTCACCAGCCACTACATAAGTCAAGATAACTGCTTTGACAACTCCTCGCCCAGATTTGCCGCAATACATAGGGAATATTAGCAGGCATATACATCTTACTTGTATTGATATAGCGTTTCCTATACCTGCAATTAATCATTTAGGGAGGTATACATTTAAAAATATAAGTATCGGGTGTCGGGGACATGATCCAAACTACCGGCGGCGGTCAGGGCTCCAGAGAGAGGAACCTCCTGACAATGCGAGCCGTGTCCGGATTTACCGCTTTCTGAATCAATCCCTTGATCCAGCTGCGCAACGAGAGCCTCCTCAGATGTTGGTCGAGGCTCTTGGCTATTAATCCATTGGCTGTCACGACTATCGGCAGAATGATCGCTGAGTCCACATCCCACATGTCGGCAATCTCGCGAGCCAAGTCAAGATATGATATGTATATTTTGGCTATTTCCCATTTCGGCCACTTCCCAAAACGACCACAAATCTACAATGCCCAAAAAGTCCACTTCCCATAACGTCAACTCTCAAAACGGCCACTTTCCAAATAGGTGTATTTATTTATTTAAACTTTCTGCACACAAAAAGGTACAAAGGCGGACTTAAGCTTTCTTTTTTATCAAAGTGTTACTGGTTCCAGTCCCGAACAAAACAAACGAGAAGTGGACTTTTTGGGCATTGTAGATTTGTGGTCGTTTTGGGAAGTGGACGAAATGGGAAATAGCCGTATATATTGAAATAACGGAAATAATAATTTAGGGAGGTATTATATGGCGTAGTCATGAGGTGCCAAAAAATGCCAATACGCATTTGGCACCTCATCGGTTTATGTGAAGGTAGCTTATGGTGAGTAGGTAATGTATTGTCTTTTAATCGTTCATAAATCTTTATTAAAGAAATACATAAATAGGTAAACGAGTTTTATTGTTTTCTTGTTGCCACACAAAGAAATTTAAAAACAATTACGATCTTAATCTCTTTGCTGCACATAATATCGGTTACGTGCAGGAATCAAACCCGTAACACGCAGCGCGCATAGCCAACCGCGCAACCACTGCTTCAATTCAGTTATACAACTGGGTGATTTCAGTAGTTTTTACTATGAGAGTTATGTAGGTATACTGGGTGTCCGAAAAGTCATGGATTACCTTTTACCTGCTGATGGGCCACATTGAGATCCACCAATAAAAAAAAAATAGACTTACAAATAATTTTTTTTCACCAGGGCCGATCATAATAGTTTTTTTTTTTTTGTGAAAATTTGAAGTTTGAACCTAGATTTTAGGTATTTAAAAGATGATATCTGTAACTTTCTTGTATTCAATCGATAGTAGGATGATTCAAGATGAAAATAAAAAAAAACCTGTACTAGAAAAAGATTTCATTCGTAGAAATGGCATGGAAAAAACTGATCAAAGGTAGAGATTTTCCAAAATTTCATTAAACATCAAAAAAGTCGGAAACCATTAGACTTTTGCTATGGTCATTTTTTTTATTTTATTGGTAGATCCCAATGTGGCCCATCAGCAGGTAAAAGGTAATCCATGACTTTTCGGACACCCTGTATAATATGATCTCCTGAACACTTCACTTACCAAGCAATAGACTTAGGACTAGACATAAATGAGATCCTAAATTATTAGGAAAGGGTATCCGCTTCAACAAATAATAGTAATAAGCTTGTCCTAAAAAGAATCCAGCAAAGAAACTCGTGCATCTCAGGCTGCTGCTCTGATTACAATCTGAAAAGAACAGCCTGTACACAGGCGGGCAGAACACACACAAGCATTTCACTAGAAATTTACGTAAATAGTAGATACACAAGCACATCTATGAACATTGGTGAATAAATATTATTGTTATGAAATGTCGTATCAACGATATTGACATAATATTTTTTAATCTGTGGTTGATAAGAAGTTGTTTTTACTTTAGGTTGCATCAGTGATAAAAAGAGGTTTTATTAATTCGTTTTCAGACCGTATTTTTGTCTTTATTTCGAGCTTTTTTTTGGGAGGGAAATGATCAAATAATTTCTCCCGCTCTGGGCGGAGCGGGAGGGCGTGTCAGACTTTTACTGACTAAAACCCACCCGTGTTCCTTCAGTTGCCTATGCCAGGGGCCACGGTAACTCTTTCGAACAACCTTCGACCTTGGCAGGCATCGGCCCTAACGGACCCCGTCAGTTAGTGCTGACATCTCAGGCCGGGTCCTTACCGGACGGCGAGCTGCCCATTGCTCGCCATCCGCAAACCCGTGCCTACGGTGACCGGGTATCGGCTCTCGAATCCCGACGCCCGGGCGTCTCCTGCGGCGACTAGGCGCAAGGATTGCCTCTCCCTTACGCGTTCCGCCCCTTCCTTCGCAAGCAATTACTGCTTCGCAAAAGGAGGTGACGGCTTCCCATGCACTCTCGCTCCGTACCATGGCCTGGACCAGGGCCGGACGCGAGAGATCTCTTCTGCCGATCGCCGCCGTGAGGACGCGGCGGTGCTCCGCCCAAGCCGGGCAGACCTCCACCGTGTTCTCCGGGCGATCGACACAATAATCCCATCCGGGCATTTCCTCCCGCCTTATACGGAACAGGAACCTCCCGAAGCAACCGTGTCCAGTAAGGACCTGCGTCAGGCGGGAGGTGAACACGCCGTGGCGCCTCACTAGCCACTCCTCAAAGAGGGGACTTATCGCCGCAATTGTGGCGTGCCATGAGATCGCCATGAGATCCCGCCGGGGTTCTGTTCGCTGTAACGTGATTTCTCGTGGCTGCGGAGTTACGCCCCGGCGTTTGTTATGTGGACAAGCACTTTTGCCTCCAAATCCGAAGACCGTGCGGTATCCCCGGACTAGCCGGACGGCCATGACCCTCTGGAACATGAAACCACATCAGGAGGACCATGAAAACACATGGCCTCGGACTTGTGCACGGCTACCTCGAGTCCCAGTTGCCGGATCCTCTCGACGACTGTCGCAACATGCAGGGTTGTCACTAATTCAACCGCCGCGTAGTGCGACCTCCTTTTTTTTTTTTTTTTTTGTTTCGGGGTGGAAAATCCTCATGGATGTCCGCCGCCCTGGGGCGGGCGGCGGGGTCTGTCAGACTCTTACTGACTAAAAACCACCCCGGTGTTCCCTCTCTCACCTACGCCGGGGGTCGCGGGAACGAACGATACTTCCGCAACCCCCGGCTGGTGCTGGCCCGCGCCTGCGGGCCTCCTCGTGTCAGGGGGGGAGTGAGGAACACTACGCGCCGCCGCCTCGGGTCCTGATGTGTGGGGGGCGACGGACGTCCCCAAGTCCGTCGCCCCTGGACCCATTTAGGGGGGCTGGAAGAGGGCATTATCCGCCCTCCGCCGACGCCCAGTGCGCCTGCTGCGGGCCGGGTGAGGGGACGAGATCTCCCTCTCCCTTTCCGCAGCCTCCTTCTGCGAGACGACTGTTTCGCAGAAGGAAACCACCGCGTCCCAGGACTCTTCGCTGCCGACCATAGACTCGACCACGGCCGGCAGCGATAGGTCACTGCCTACTCCTGAGATGAGGGCACGGCGCGGCTCCTCCCAAGCGGCACACTCTGCCAGCGTATGCCACGCCGTGTCCTCCCGACAGTCGACGCAGTGGTGACACCGAGCGTCCGGCTCCCTGTTTATGCGACACAGGTACTTCCCGAAGCAACCATGCCCCGAGAGCACCTGCGTCGCCCGAAACGACAGGGAGCCATGCCTCCTCCCGAGCCATTCGTCGAGCACTGGTCGGATCGCGCCGACAATAGCGAGGCCGGCGGTAGGGCGTAAAAGCCTGTCCCGCCATTCCGCCACCAGGACCTCGCGGAGCTGAGACCGACGCAGCTCCCAGTGTCGCTGCATCGGTCGCTCGCCCCGCGCCCTCATTTCCTCAGGCCACCGATACAGCGACGCGAGTACTTTCGCCTCGAGGTCCCAGGGCGGGGATCCGGCCAGTGCACAAGCCGCCTCGTAGGAGATCGTGCGATACCCCCTGATGACTCTGACGGCCATCGCTCTTTGCGGTTTTCGCAAAACTGCGATGCTTCCGGCCGTCAGGTCCGAAGCCCACACCGGGGCCCCGTACAGGGCCATGGATCGCACGATCCCCACGTAGAGCCGCCTACAGGCGGCGCTCGGGCCCCCCAAATTGGGAAGCAGCGTTGACAGCGCCCCAGCAGCGCCCAACAACTTGGGCGCCAGCCGCCGGAAGTGGGGCTCGAAACTCCACCGGCTGTCGAGCACCAATCCCAGGTACTTCATGGTGGACTCGACAGCAATCCGAGCCCCCCCGACCACGATGTGTGAGCCGGGCGGCGGCGCCCGCCGGGGGCCATGAAACACCATGGCCTCCGACTTGTTGAGGGCCACCTCCAGGCCTAGGCGACGTATGCGGCCCACCACCTGTGAGACCGCAGCCGTCGCCAACAACGCTGCCTCCCTGTGCGAGCTCCCCCGTGCAGTGACCAGCGTGTCATCGGCATAACACGTCAGGTCCACGCCCGGTTGGAGCTCGCCCCTCAGCACCCAGTCGTACCCGATGTTCCACAGGAGCGGGCCCAGGACCGAGCCCTGTGGTACATCGCACGACATGCGGCGCTGGTTTCCGCCATCACGTCCCACGTAGGTGACACACCTCTCGGACAGATAAGCCCCAACTATGCGGCGGAGGTAGGGAGGCACCCGGTGATACCGCAGTGCCTCCCGAATACAACTCCAGGGCAGGGTGTTGAAGGCGTTGGAAATGTCCAAGGACACCGCCAACATCACCCCACCCCGGGACACCGCTTCCTCCGCCAGGACTCTCACCCGCGACACAGCGTGTATGGTGGAGCGTCCATGCCGAAAACCGAACTGGCTTTCGGCCAGGTCCGGCCCCTCTCTGCACAAGTGGCCGACGAGGCGGGCTGCGATAATCCTCTCGAACAGCTTGCCCACCTCGTCTAACAGCACTATGGGCCGGTACGCGGACGCCGAGTCCGCAGGGCGCCCCGCCTTCCTGAGCAGGACCAGACGACCAGATTTAGACAAAGTGGGAAACTGGCCCCGCTCCAGGCACGCCGTGTAGAGTCCTCTCAGTTGGGGCTCAAGCTCCTTCAGAGCGAGGGCCAACACGCAGCCGTGGATCCCGTCGGGCCCCGGAGCCACGTTCTTGGCCCGGAGCCGCATCATGGCTGCCCCCATCTCTGCCTGTGTCACCTCTGGGACGCTGATGGCGTTCTCCTCCGTAGACTCTGCGGCTGTGGGCAAAGCCATCGGCGGCGGAGTATGCTCCGCTCTGGCCGGGAAGAGGGCTGCGACCACCTCCTCCAGCAGCTCGGGTTGGAGACTCTCCGTGAGTGGAGGCGCCGCGGCTAGAAGCTTGCCTCGAACCGCTCAATACGGGCGCCCCCACGGATCTCCGTCCAGTCTCCAACATCTCTTCCCTGCCTCGCGTCTTCGCCTCGCCGATGGCCAGCCACAGAGTCTCCTTCGCCGCGCGGTACACCTCATACAGCGCGGCTTCTTCGTCGGGGACCCGACGACGTCTCCTCCGGTATCGGGTGTACTGGCGCCTGACCGCCACGCACGCGTAGTGCGACCTCCTGCCCCAAGACTAGCGTGTCAAAACACGCTAACGCCGCTAGGGAGATCGGCGCGCAGCACCCAGTCGTACCCGATGTTCAACAGATGCGGCCCCAGGACCGATCCCTGTGGGACACCGCATGACAGTCTTTATTTCGTGCTTCAAACTTGAAAATTACTGGGTTACTGTCCTTCCACAATTATTTTTCCTTTCATTTGGCATCACTGTTAAAATCACAGTGATCTTTAGAAGAGGGTTGCTATTCGGTTGCAGCCATTGAGAAGTCTGTCAAAATCACAGTGAGCTTTAGTCTCGTTACAATAAGGTAGCTAATGGGTTGCTTCTGTCAGAGCTAAAGTGACTGTGACTGGACTGTACTTTTGGTGCTATTTTATTAATTAATTAATACCAGATCCACACAGTTCGATTTTAGTTGATCAACTGCTAAGTTGAAAGCAAATAGTAAAGTTATTTCGAAAACTATTTGAACCGTCTGAACAGACTTTCAATCAAATTGAGTTTCATAATATTTATTTTTTAATACCTAAAGTTGTTCGACTAAAATGGAACCGTAGCACCCTAATTGTGTAACACACTATTACTCTCAATTTGAATAATTTTGAAGCATATTGTTAATCCATTGCTCCATATGTTAGAAAAATGTGTCTGCTCAACAACGTAAATAATGTGTTACGCAATTACCCTGCCGGTATTTTGAAACTGAAGATAAGAATGAAAACAACAACTCTAAATGTATAATCAAATTTATTATAGATCATTGTTTAGTATAATTAGTCTTATAAAATTCAATAGGTACGTCCTGTATAGAGAACCTAGATATTTACTGCAATGAGTTAAACGAAAATGCCTCAAGCAATCAACAGCAACATTAAAAATGCCAATTTACAATAAATTGACGAATCACTAATCCCGCGACTTACCTCTCAACATAAACACAGTTCAACAAAATTTTTCTATTTCATCTAATTCGCTATAAAGCTGCTGTTCTATTACATAAATATTCGTGTAAATATAAATACTATTTCGTACATAAAATATAAGGGTTCACTTCTGGTTATAACAATATCATAGTTTATTGCTTTTCAATATAAAATGAGACAACCTTGCTATCTTAAGCCGTGTCTCCTGCACGTGTTTTTTTCGAAACATTACACAAAATCCTTACACATAAACATTTGTTTTCATACACAAGCTGTCTCCTGCGTCATCATCATCTGCCTAGCCTTTTCCCAACTATTTTGGGGTCGGCTTCCAGTCTAACCGGATGCAGCTGAATACCAGTATTTTACATGGAGCGACTGCCTATCTGACCTCCACAACCCAGTTACTGGGTAATACGATACCCCGTAACGACTGTCAAAGATCTACGAATGACAGCCGGGACCAACGGCTTAACGTGCTTTCCGAGGCACGGAGGGGTCTCGGTATGCAAAGATGGTCACCCATCCACAGACCAACCGCGGCAAGCGTAGCTTAACCTGATCGATCGAACTGTGCGGCTGTTATTATTTAGCCACGGGCCCCTCAAGCTGTCTCCTGCGTATTAAAATATTTTTAGATTAATGTCAACTATTCACAAGATAACATATAACCTCAAACCCTGTGTCAGTTGGAATAAAGGTTATTAAATGCTAAATGTGAGCGGTGCGCGTGGCGGTTGAAAATGAAACAAACCCTTGCCCTTTTCACCCGTGCGGGTGGAATGTTTTTCATGCAGCTTGGAAAACAAAAACATCGTGTTTATACACAAATGTGTATGGCCACACCTCTTTGTTTTGACGTTTTTGTGTAATGTTTTGAAAAAACACGCGCAGAAGACACGGCTTTATACATACAGTTAACAGAAAATAAATAACATGAGAAGTTAAGGAGCTAGACCAGCCGTCGTTATAGACGCACGGGCATTATCTACATACAGTTCACTATCGATATTATTTAGACTACACAAAATGCCGAAGACAGGAGCGTCTATACATAGCGATGTACAGAACTCGGGCTTAAATCGGGACACATCGGGTGTTAGAAAGAGACTGTAATCCAGATATGAGTGAAAGAGACAATGCTCTACAAAGTCCTTGACAATGACCAATATTCTTCTGTAGCTGGATGTGCCATATTTATGACTACTGTACGGTACTGGACTAGTAGCCTACAGCATAGCTTATAATGCATTTTAATACGTACTAATATATTTCTTAAGTTACAGAGATCGATCGCCAATAACAAGAAACTCGACATTATTATAATCTGAGTTCGGAATAACCGAAAGTAAAAAGACGTACTTTGGATATGATGACATTTTCATTTCGGATATTGTTCGGGGCTTTTTGACTCTTATCTACGCCAAAGATTAACGGTAGTAAATATTTTGTCTGGTAGGATACTTTTTATCCTATTATCTAAGATTCTAAGCGAACTCTGCTAATACTTTCAGCAAGACTATCAAGTTCTAAATATTATAGCATAGTACAAAGTGAACCCAATCTCTCGACCCTCTATACAACAGGCGGCCTAACACTACTGTGACAAGACACAAGTTACAAAGCTGCAACCTGCGACAAATGACACAAGCTCGCGACACAAAACGTCACAAACACGCAACACAAAATGTCACATGCCCACGACACAAAATATCACAAACTTGCAACAAATATCACAAACCTGCGACACAAAAAGTCAAACACACGCGATGCAAAATGTCACAAACATGCGACATAAAATATCAAAAACTTGCAACACAAAATTTCACAAGCCTGCGACATAAAATATCACAAACTCGCTACAAATGTCACATACCCGCGATACAAAATGTCACAAACAAGAAACACAAAATGTCACAAACACGCGAAATAAAATAGTACAAATTCGTAACACAAAATGTCACAAACTCGTAACACAAACTGTCACAAACCCGCGACACAAAATATCACAAACCCACCATGCATTTCACAAACCGACACATGTCTTGTCACAATAGAAAGCTATAGAAAGTTGTGCGAGTCGCAGTCAAGTCAAGCGGGTTGGAACAAATGGGAGCTAGGTAGCAACGTGGGGGGTGTTACGCGAGCGCGATCGGCGGGTCTTCGTCATCGCGTTCGGTTATCATCGGCTCCGGCTTGTCGGTCACTTCGGGCACCTCGAGGATCTTCGGCCCATAGAGAAGGAGGTATGCGCAGTGCCAGTCTCCTGTAACAATATATGATGGTTAAAGATTTTATTATTATTGTTGCTGACGTTGCAGTAAGATTTCTGGTAAGGAATAGATCGCAGCTCACCCCAAATCTATATTATTATATGTGATATTGCCAAGTGCTATCTGGTAAAGAATAGAGTCCTTCTCCGAGCGGGGATTGAAAGTAGTGACTATTACGAGGTTGGTAGATTATAATATATGTAGTTTTCCTCCAACAGCTAAGTTGTTCGCTAAGTTTACAGGCAACAGCCGCATATAGGCTGAAAAGTTTACCTTGCATGTAGAGCATGATTTGAACGGAGGAACATGTGCTAGTTTGAATTGACCGGATACACAAAACATTTTGACAGCGTTTGGATGCTCTTAGCGTCATCGTCGCCGCAAAGATCTTGAGGCCATTAACAACCACGCACGATACTTATTTTGGTGTGGTCGGACTGATATGCTGGTAGAAGTGAACATGTTAGGTCTTAACTAACCGCCTCCGCTGAGTTTCAGCACCTCGTCCTCTTGTACGGGCGTGACGGAGTCGTCGTCACAGCGCAGCCAGGTGTCGCCGCGCGCCACCCACGCCACGTAGTGCCCGGACGACGACGAGCGGCCGCGGTGCGTCAGAACCGCCTGCAGCCGGTAGTAACCGCTGTTGTTGCTGCCTACGTCTGATAACAAGTAGAAGAAATTAATAAACAAAACGACAAAACATTATCATCTGCCCAGCCTTTTCCCATCTATGTCGGGATTGGCTTCCAGTCTAACCGGATCCAGCTGAATACCAGTATTTTACATGGAGCAACTGACTAACTGACCTCCACAACCCAGTTAATACGATACCCCTTGGGGTATTGTATTAACTGGGTTGTGGGTGTGCGTAGTAACTTTGTGTGGGTGTGTGTAGTAACTTTGTGTGGGTGTGCGTAGTAACTTTGTGTGGGTGTGCGTAGTAACTTTGTGTGGGTGTGCGTAGTAACTTTGTGTGGGTGTGCGTAGTAACTTTGTGTGGGTGTGCGTAGTAACTTTGTGTGGGTGTGCGTAGTAACTTTGTGTGGGTGTGCGTAGTAACTTTGTGTGGGTGTGCGTAGTAACTTTGTGTGGGTGTGCGTAGTAACTTTGTGTGGGTGTCCATAGTAACTTTGCGTGGATGCGCCTTTACTTAGGACCAAGATGCATGGTTGTTAACTTTTGGGCCTCGGACGACCCGCATTGGCTGTCAAATATCTAAGAATGACAGCCGGGCGGGACCAACAACTTTTAACCTTTTCGACGCCCATCTATATAATACGCGATGTGTCCTCCAGCGCCACGCTACAAATGTATAACGTATCTATAGTAAAACGTAGGGATGGGATTAATGTCCTATCGACAAATAATATTATAAGACGAAATTAATGTTTATTCACCAATTTACGAAGCTAAATAAAAACTGATACCGTATTTTCATATTTTGTTTTATTTCATAAAAAAATCAATATGAAAACCTATATATATTTCCCATAATAAAAGAAAAGAATTGCAAACTTATTAGACGTGTGTTCTAGAAGGCACATCCCTATTTGTCTCCAAATGTAATCCTTCTACTTCATATGAAGTCGTTGGCGCTCGAGGCACGTCTAAATCCTTTCTGATATAAGTATGTCTAGATGTCGATGTCTATGGTATTAGGTTGTCTCATAAATTATTGCCAGTTAAAAAACAAATTATTATTATGTTTTTATTAATAAAAATACATTTAATAAATTATATAGTCTCCCTCGTTATCAACAACAGTCAGCCATCTACTGGGCAAAATTTGAATACCCTTCTCCCGATATGAGGCAGGCTGGGACTCGAAAAAATTTTGAAGTTCAATTTTAATACTTCCAGATTTTTCGATTTTTTTTCCTAGTAAATGAAATTTAAGAGCTCGAAATAAATGAAAGTCTGAAGGCGCAAGATCCGGGCTATACGGTGGATGTGGAACAGTCAGCCATCCTAGCACCTACAGCTGTTTATGTGTTAACTTGGCGCAATGAGGTCGTGCGTTGTCATGCAAAAGTTGGACTCCAAGTCGTTTTGGCCGCTTAATTTTTAACATCTCTGCTAGTTTGCGAAGCTGCTGCGTATACAGATTGGCGTTAATAGTCTGATGAGATTCGAGGAGTTCCCAGAAAATCATTCCTTACCAATCCCAGAAAACAGACAACATAATCTTACGACCGTGTTAATTAAGTTTAGGCTGGGCTGGTGGGTTTTGCCCGCGAGGAATCCAATAGGCATGACGCGTGTTACTTTCATAATGTATCCAGCTCTCGTCACATGTAATAATGTCCTTGAGAAAGTCTCGTCTGTGCGGACGAAGTAACAAACTTTGACAAATGGTCACACGAACGGCCCGGTCATGGTCCGTTAACGCATGAGGTGTCCAACGTGACATCACTTTGCGACATCCCATCGATTTGAGATAACGATCTATAGTCGCGTGGGATACTCCAAGCGCCTTCTCTAAATCTAGTCTGGATGTAGCTCAAGTTCGTGACGCAAAGCATCTTCATCGAAGCTGGCTAGTCGGCCTGGGCGAGGGTGATCTTCGCAACTTATATCACCGGTGTCAAAACGCTTTTACCAGAAACGAACAGTCCGCTCGCTAGTAGTACCCGGTCCAAATGCAGTGTTAATCTTTTTAGCCGTTTCTGTTGAAGAGACTTCGAGAAGTCGATGCTCATATAGCATAATAGCTCGCAGTTGACGCTGATCCATTTTCACTAAAGACTAATTATTGCGTTGCGTCCGCGCCTATTTATACCCTCACCATAAAATATACTCATCCTTACTAGAAAGATCTAGAACTTTCTTGAATTCGTTTTAGTTTAAATACGAGAAAATTCGAGTAAAATAAAATATGGCAAGAACTTATGAGACAACCTAATATTTTTCTTTTTTCTATTCACTGTGGTCGAGTTACACGTGCATAACCTCAACCGATTCATGCATAATTTATTTCGTTTACTTACAACAAATAGAACCAAATACAATCAATAGAAGCTAGATACGAGGTTTTCTACGTGTTTTTTTTTTTAATTAAAATGGAGGGTGACTGTTTTACGCTGATATTACAGATCTTTTTTTTTAATGGTAGGTATAGGTGTCGCAAAATAATAGCAATAATTTTTCTTGTTTTTAGAAACTAATAGAAAACGGAAGTACATTCCTGAAACGGAAGTTGACGACGAACTATTTCAAAATTCTGATTATTCACAAACTTTTTCTTATGATGAATCTTGTATATAACTCCATACCTTGTAAAACTCGCAATAATTCGTCATATTCACCGTCACTCATTTTTTGTAAGAACACGTGCGCCAACGCAAGATGTAAACATTGCACTACACTAAAATACACAAAGTCACTATGACCTTGAAACCCGTCCGCTTATGACGTCACAGATTTACTTCTATACAAGTTCGTGGCGTTGTGGGCACGGAAAACTAGCCGCTTTGTAGGGATGGGTTTTTCAAACGGTGTTTCACTATCGACAATGATTAGAAAACCTATTTATTCTTGATGAAGGTGAATAAAACGTAGTTTATAGTTTACAACATTTATAAAATATTATTTATTCACGTCATTTTCTTGCAATAATAGTATTTATGATCGTTTCGACGAGATGAAATATAGCGAGGTCTTCATCGTGTCCCATCACTGGCTTACTTTATATCAAGTATTTGGCGTTGGGGGCACGAAAATATTTTCTGGCGTTTTTGTTTCTATTTAATATAAAACAAACAAGAACTTATTATGTGTGAAAAAGTTAAAAATATGGCTTATAACAGGGCAATTTTCCATAAAAACAAAATAAAAGGTCTTGTAAAAGTCGTAAATTTATTTTATACTATTATTACTTCTAATCAAGTAATGGCGCTGAGGGCACGAAAATCTCGAACTTGTATACAAGTGATTGGCGTTCAAAAGGTTAAAGTATTTTCCTAGGCACGGACAAACAACAAGAGATAACAGGCGAAATGTGAGTATAATAAACACCTCGCGTTATATTGTGTTATGAAATAAGTCAGGAACACTCCTGGAGTGTCTTACCAACGATAACTTTTCAATACATAACTTAATTTACTGCGGGAGGCTAATGCCTACAGCAATACCTTTCTGGATACAGTGGGTAAGACTCCGCAACAGATAACCCAAATAACTAATTGCAATAAAAAGTATCATCAATCAGCCTATATCCATCTATTTCAGGACGTCGACAACCGTAAAAATACAGTTTAGGAGAAAAAAGCATTAAAAAGTCATTCATATGTATGTCTATGTCATATGTTCATATTTTTGTTTATGTCTTCATGTTTTATATTATAGTACCTATTTATCTTTAACTAATGTAAATGGTCATCAGCCGTTTTTAGTTAGAGATATAACTGTCCAGTGCCGGTCCTAGACCTCCCCCATCGCACGCCATTTAACTCGATCCTCGGCCACTCTCATCCAGCAGTTAAGTACCAGCCATCTTCCGAAGATCGCTGGCCGAGTATGGGGAGTAAAATGATTAAAATAGTGAAAAAAAATAGTAAATACCATTAGGGAACCAGTAAGGTACAGCTCTCGTCGGGTCCTTTTTCTTAATTTCCTTTGAACTGTCGCCGTGGTTCTTCGTATTGAGCGATGACTCCACATTTGCGTCTTCAAACTCCTACAAAAAGAAATTAATTTGTTTAGTCGTGAATTTAAAATCCTAAAAGCGTCAAATTAGAATCGAAAAAAAAAACAAATGAGCTGAGTTTGCGGAGGCGATTAAAACATTTGTATGTGTTCCATTAGTCCTTGAAAAATAATATCTATGGAGTTAACAAAATCAAAAATTCATGGGAGAAAATTAAAAAAAAAAATTAAATATTTTTTAAATTAATTCGTGAAACTTCACAGACAATTCACATTCATCAATGATACAAAAAAAAAACACGGGGGGCATGAGTCGAAGTATTTAAGAAGCCGCGGAAGACGGAGGCAGGGCGTCTTGCCTCCGTCGCGGACGTCCGGTTATCAATGAAAGCTGCTAGATCATCCTACTTTGAACTTGTTCCTCATCGGCATGAGTCTCTCCTGCAGCTCGGGCGAGCACAGCTCGTACACGTCCAGCTCTAAGGGGAACTTCACGTCCTTCAGAATCTTGGCGTTGATGGACTCTTTCTCCTTGTAGTAGAAGCGCACGAATTGCACTGTTAAGTATGCTGGCAGACGGCTGATTTTGCTCTGCAAAGAAATATTGTATTGATGTCAGTTGGACACACAATAATTAGTACAGGATAATGAGTATGATACAGGATAATGAGTATGAGACAGGATTATGAGTATGAGAGAAGATCATGACTATGAGACAGGGTTATGAGTATGACACAGGATAATGAGTATGAGACAGGATTATGAGTATGACACAGGATAATAAGTATGAGACAGGATTATGTATATGAGACAGGATTACGAGTATGAGACAGGATAATGAGTATGAGACAGGATAAGTATGAGACAGGATAATAAGTATGAGACAGGATAATAAGTATGAGACAGGATAATAAGTATGACACATGATAATGAGAATGAGACAGGATAATGAGTATGAGACCGGATAATGAGTCTGAGATAGAACAATGAGTTTGGACAGAACATTGGGTATGAGAGCTCTTTATTAGTATGTGCGTGACTTACGGTTTTTGTGTAGATAGCGTCCCTTCCTAGAGTCTGTGACATTTTTGTGATTTGCTCTGCCATTTTCTGTAAACAAACATGTACTCTTTAGTGTGCTTATTTGATAGTCGAGAACTAATTATCCGATTTTCGCTATTATATTATAAATAAAAAGAAATAGATATGTTATTGGTAGAGGCTAACCGGTAACTGAATGACCCATTACAATGGTGTTTTTATGTGTAATGCATGCAAATTTTAAAGGGCTTTGATGGTCCGTGCCATACTGCCATACTTACCCGTCTGCCATTTGGATTATTTCTCAAAATGGCAGCCATGCATGAAACCTATACAACGTGTAACGTTAAATGCGCAAAACCTGAAAATAGTTTGATCAGAATAACGAGCAGAATTAATTGAACCACTTTTTAATATAGGTTACATTTCTCAAAAAATCTTCATTAAAAACGTTGCCGTGTCTATTTAATAATAGGTCAAGCAACCCAATGACAGCGCGGCACAGCGGCCCGGTGACCACTCCTCCCTCGATAAAGCGTCGTCGCAGACGTAAGAAACGATCAGAATGGCCAGTAAAACTAAAACAGCACAAAACCTTTACAATTTTTTTAAAGACTTATTTCCGCTCTGAAATAGGTCAATTTAATTAAAAATCAGTTGGGGTGTCTGAGGTTTTGCGCATTTAACGTTACACGTTGTATAAATCGATATCTGACACCAATGCAAACAGAAAACATACTAAGACCTTACCCCGTAAAGTGTCAAGTTTCCGAGATATTAACTTTCATAGTCGATCACGTGACATCCATATTTTTTGCACTTGCGTACATCTTGTTGCGTAGATGTTTGATTACTTTAAAATTTTAATGATTATTTCCAACATCTAAGCAACAAGATGTACGCAAGTTAATACTGAATTCTGCCAAATGTAGATCCAGCCATGCCATTCTGTAACCATCTCACCGTGAAAGCTTGGGTGAAGTGAGCGTGGAGTGAGCTGTCATTCGCTAGGGATTAACACTATTAAGTGCTCACTTCACTTATTATTTCACGGTGAGATTTTTGCAGAATCGACCGGCTGCTGTTTATTTAATTACTAACAAATTGGTTTGCATGATCTGGCGAGTAAATTATAATTATTATGAACACAACTTACAGATCGGAGCCCCGACTGCAGGTACTTGACATCCTGCGAGATAAAGCAGGACAGCTGTAGGAACGTCTCCTTGGTGCGAGAGGGAGCCTCGTCGGCCTCCGAGCAGACCAGCTCCACGTCTAAAGTACCGCCGAAGTACTGCTCGATCACTGACGATCTGGTGACAGATGACGTTGTGATAATAGTGTCATTTGAATATTTATAAATTATATTAAGAGCATTCACTAGCCTTAGGCGCTATTTCGCTCAAAAACGATGATTTTCAAACCCGTTTATACGCATTAAAGACTTATGATACAAACATGTGATTTATTAATAACATTAGGAAATGTTCTTGTCTAAATAGTTAGATAGGATTTTATTTAAATTAAATGCACGTTTGTAAACTATATTCAGATATGTAAACAGAGATTTGCCAATTTTACATACAGAGTACATTTCGAAGCTCGAGAACGTCTAAAATTCTAACATAATCAATAAACAAAAAATATAGGCCTATAGCTAAGATCCCCAACAAAATAGTTATAGAAAAAGATTAATTGATTTATTTTATTAACTTAGTAAATTAAAATCAAAACGATGTGAAATTATTAAGAAATTATGGGTACATAAAATGACCATTTGCACTCATTTAACTTCCTTTTATCAATAAAATAATAACTTATTCTAATAGAAGAACATTTTCTTTAAAACTTACTATTTAAAATTTGAATTTAAATGGCTTTATCATTTTTTAATAAATATTTTAAAAATAGTATAAATCTCGGCGCGCGAGCGTCGACGATTCAG
>OX451401.1:14939525-15044559 GCA_949629135.1 Eremobia ochroleuca | reverse complement strand
TGTGGCTTGTCAGTTTGGTTTTGATATTATTCTATGTTAAAGGTCCATCTAGAACATGGGTTCCCAACCAGTGGGGCAGGTCCCACTTAGGGGCGTAGAGTGACCCCGAACGGGGTCAAGGGCAGCTCAAAAAATGAACTGCATATTTATTCAATTATGTTTTTGGTATTTTAAAAAAGAAAATCAGCGAGTGTAACACAGCACAATCAGTTTATAATGTTTCTACTCGTGGGTCGCAGGCCTCCTCTCTTCGAGAGGAAGTGGGCGGTAATCAACCACGCGCGCCCCGGCGCGGGTTGGTAGATGTCACATGACTTCGAATTTTTTGGTTCTAGGACATGCCAACCCCAACTAGTCTAATTAACTCCTAATTTCGACTAACTCGGGTGCACAAGCGATTTTAAAAGAAATTTAGGGTGTCGCGTATTTTAAAATGTTGGGGAACCCCTGATCTAGAATATTAATGGACCTTTGCCCAGCCACACTCTTCCGCCTTCCTTCTGTTTTGTTGCTTAACTGCTGAATGCTACAAATGTTAATTATCCGAAAATAGGACTTTACTCACAGCAGTTGCAAGCTCCGCCTCGTTCATGTCTTCAACGAAGCGCGTCTGTTCCACGGGAGCGGCTGGCACGTCCTCCTCCTTGCTGCCCATAACCAGCACCAGGGCATTCTAGAATAGTATAATTTTGTTATATTATGGAGAAATGGTGTCATATTTAACTCTGTTGACTCCTTTTATTCTTACATTAATAAATAAAGTATGTAGGTTATTTCAATGGTGTTTGAAGGTGGCAAAGGCAGCTGCCAAGAGTTATGTTGTACAGTACATTTTTGGATTTTAATTTCTATCACAAATGTTGCTGATATGTTGTCCACCAGCAATATTTGTGATTGAAATTAAAATTATTTTGGTATTGCAGTTGCTATACATAGGTTGAAATAATTAAGTACTACAAAATACAACAAAAAAAAAAAAAATGGAAACTTTTTTGTTTCCAGTACTTAATATTTTCATTACTGTATAATATGTATTATGTACTATACTGTAGGATAGACAGAACATGGAGACAGTAGAATATGAAGGATTTGTTTATATAAAAAAAAAAAACCTGTGGACCCATGATTGTGAAGTTATACCTAATTGTTTTGTTTCGATCATTTTTAAGTTATTAAAATTTATATACTAACACATAATATTAAAATAACTAAATGAGTCATAAAGCTTTGTTACATGTTTGTAAACATTACACATCAAGGTTACACAGGTCATCTACTTTCAGTAGTGATGATATTGATAAGTAGTCACATTATAATGTAAAATTTCAAGAAACAAAAATAGGTTTATTTGTCACAGAAATCTGTGACACAGCACAGATCGCAAAGTCGGCAACTGCTCATCATGACTGTGACAAGAAAGCCTCCACTCAGTGTGACGCTGTGGGGGACCCACAGCACAGTGCAAGCCGCAGTAAGCGAAAAAGACGCATATTGGCCAAAAATGTAAAGAAAAATAAACCTTACTAAAAAAAAAATGCGCATCCATTAAGGCTCATTTTTCTCCATTCCCTTTCGGCAGATGCGCCCCTTTTACTTAGGGCGGCAGAATGGTATGGATGGATTACTAATATGTAAGGTGTAAAATTACAATTTAAAGAAATGACACAGCTAGAAGGCGTCATTGCAGACTTCGTAGAAAACAGCGCGACGAGCTGGAGAGACCAAACAAACAGTGGTTGGTTTTAGCCCTGGATCAAGAGCTGGAAGTCATTGGGAGAGGCCTTTGCCCTGCAATAGGATGATGCAGGCTAATCTTAGCAGTAGGAGTACTGTGTAAAACCTTGCAATATAAATAAATTACCATAATATTAGTTACTAGCTGCACCTCGCGGTTTCACCCGCGTAAGTTTCGATTCCATGGGGATATCGGGATAAAAAGTAACAGTTATGTACCTATTAAGTTTCATCACAATCTGTTTATTAGTTTTGCGTGAAAGAGTATCTAACATCCATCCATCCATCCTCGCAAACTTTCGCGTTTATAATATTTGTAGGAAGTAGGATTGCGCTCAGTGCTGCAGGGGGCCACACAGGCCACTTTTGTTTAGATTGACATTTTTAAATTACTAATATCTTTTGAATGCAATGACCGATTTGAATAATTCAAAAAGTAATCTACAGGTATTTAAACAGCCTTGAATATGAAAGATTTATTTGGATAAGGATTAATACAAAGGTGTAAAATGGTCTGATTTTGGTCAGCATTTTTATCAACATTTAAAATGTAAACAAGTAGTTATATTGACATAACTACAATAGGTGGACATACGGTATCGTGAATTTTTTTCTAGATATTGATATGTTCTTTAATATGGCAGAACATTTTTTTGTTCTATCATCAATAGTTTCCGCAGCGCATGTGATGAAAGACATTTTATGGCTAATTTTTTTACACCTTGGGTTACATTATTGAAGTTATAGTAGGGACCACTATTTTTTTCTAGTAATAAATATAGCCTATGTTACTCAGGGATAGTTTAGCATTCTAATGGTGAAAACATTTTTGAAATTGGTCCAGTAGTTTTTGAGTTTATTTGTCATAAACATACATACATACAAAAATACAAATCTTTCCTCTTTATAATAATAGAGTAGATAGAGTAGAAAAAGCAGAAATGTTAGTTTTTTTTTTACTTCTAATGATATTTATTATGCACAATCAACTTTTGAACGAGCATGAATTTTTTCATACAGGTTTTTATGCACATAAATATTCAGAAACACTTGAATTTATCTTATTTGTCTAGTTCCTGTATGTAACTCTCTCTTATACCAGTTATAGTTAGCATAAAAATTTTGGATGTGCACACACATAAGCAGTATCAGTTGATTAAAAACACACTTGAATTTGTTCACTGCTTAACAGGTTCACTGTCCACAAAGTAGACACAATAGTTAAACAATTAACATTAATCATATGTGATTCATGGGACAGGGAATGGGTTAATTATAACCTACAATTTCAGTACCTACCTGTCTCCAGTCCTTTTGCCAGTGTTGTTAGTATGAAAATTTTGGATATACACACATAAGCATTATCAGTTTACTCAAAATACCATAAAATACACTACAAAACTTACATTAGTTAACTTAAAGTTGGCCCAAGAGTCATCCCTCAGCGTGACTCCCTTGCAGACCACCTTCTGCCTCTCTGGCTGCACACCAGTGAGGGCGAAGATCTGTGCCTTAAACACCACGGGATCATCATCCGTGTTCACCTCCACGCCTGGGTACAGCTCCTTGCCCCATTTTACCTTCACTGTAATAGCTATGATCATTAATGACTACATTGACACTGGCAGACATGTCTAAGACATAAATGGCAGTGTTTGTTTGACATAGGGTAGAAAGTTGAAGTTTTTTTTTTTCTCAGTGTTTTCATCTCCTTTTATACTTATTTGTTGATTTTGGTCTTGCAACTGCATAATTAGAGAACATACAAGGAATATAGGCTGATTTTAATGAGTTGGATTTAGAGATTTTAAAAGTTTAGTTAGGCTTGTGTGACGCTAATAAGAGTACTTAATATGATTACAAAAATGTAATCTGTTTGTCAGTTAGATACTTTTTCTTGTTAGATATGTAGGTAGGTACTTTTGATTTTCGTGGTTGGAGAAAATGGGCAAATATAATATAAATAATTATGGGTATGTTAGTACTGTCCATTTTATACATTATGTATATTGAGTGCAGTTACAAATTCACTCTACAAACAATCTAAGCTGCTGCGAGTATAATGAGGTTTTCTAAGCAAGAAAACATTACAAATGCCGGTTATGGTTTACGGTCAAATGGGGGCCGCGTCATGACGATGCACTTTTGGTACGAAAGCCTCTTAGTATATTATTGTCGATTAGAATATAATTACAAGGATTTTGCACAAATTATTTGAATTTCAAATGAAAATTAAGAAAAATACCAAAAGTAAAATGACAGTTGCAAAATCTATAACCTCAATGCGAAAAGATGATGTAGCAGTTTCCGAAAGCAACAAGTATTCAACTTTAGTAATTACCTGAAACCTTAGGCATTATGGATTATGTCCACGCAACACTGAGGTGTAGAAAACAAATAGGTATTCACATAAACTTGCAAGAAGTTGAAAGTCACGATTCGCATCTGGACTATTCCGTACTGGATGACAAAATTGACAGATAGAATGTTTTTCTTTTTTTTTTTTTAATTCGCTCAAAAGGCAGGCTATAGTCTTTCGACCATACCGTCTCATCTTCCGTGTAGAATTTCTTACGTGGTATTATAAGTTAAAAAAAAAATATTATATATTATTTCTTTCGTAGATAATCCATTTTATTTTATTTTTGCCTTTACGTCAAATCCAGATTAAACATCATTTAACTGTCAAAGTCAAGCTATACTAATTTAACCACGACTTTAACATAACATTAACATTTTATATGTTTTCATCATTGTTTTCATTTTATTTCGTTCATTTCCAGTATTTTCTTGCTATTTTCCGAGCTATCTCCTCATGCACCTAGTTATTTATTTTATATACATTTTTTTCATGAATGAGGAGATAGCTATGTGATTACCTTTGCAGTTTGCACATTTAGCATCCTTGGGGTCAACCCAACCTGATAATTCTTAAAATGCCGCAACGGGCCTCAGCGCAACGCATTTTCATACAAAAAAGTGCGATGCGGCCTGCCTGTAGTGAGCGATGGTTCATAGAAAATGTACGAAAGTGATGAAGGAGGATTTTTGCAAAGTGTTGCGTTGCGACGCGGCCCGCCTTAATCTGCGCAAGCCGTTAATGTACACGCCAGCACATCAAGCTACTACAATCTATCAAACTTTAATAGATTTTCAACTTTATCACTAATGTGGTTCAAAGTTGATTGGGACAATTTGACAGTTTCGGGTAGCTTGATGTGCTGGCGTCTGTACAAATTGAACATACCTCAGTATTGCGACAGAATTCACAGACACTTAAGGCATTGTTTTACTGGTGGTATGTATTTATAATACTCACTTCGTGACGCCATGAGTCCAAGTAAATATACTGAGGAAGAATAGTGGAGGCGAAGGTTACCGCGACAGCCTGTGTAGGGACGAAAGCTACGCCAGCGTCACTTTTGACCCTGCGCATGAAGCGCCTAACTTGGATTACATTTTTAGAACTACCAATCAATGAGAAAATTTGTTTATTGGACGTTTCTACAGGGACGTAAGGAAAGGGAAAGTAAGGACTCCCGTAATCCCGTTACTTCGGTATCTCCAGCCGGTGTAGGTGCCTTAAGAGACAACTGATTTAACAACTTTTTATTCTTTTGAAACATATTAGCATTGTTTGGTAGGTCGAATGTTATGCTGACTATATAGGTAATTATTAATGGTACGTAGATGCATGACGCCTGAAACGCCATGCTCCCATAAACGTTTTGATAGGGCCATACGGCGTCTATCGCGAAATGGGACATTTTCTTCGACACGAGTTAAAAATACAATGAGGTCCGTTTGTTTCGTTTCCTCGGGGATTATGCGTGTGTACATACCCTTTCGCTTTGTAGATGGTACTTATCGTTTGCGTCCTTGTCATTATGTTTGGAGCTTACTACCGTTTGTTCAGACTCCGGTGAATCAGAGTCCGAAGACAACCAACTGCTGCTGCTGCGAGTCAGGATAGGATATTTCGTCCTTCCTCCGCCTTTTTTCCCCATTTCAGGGTGCTAATAAATTATGTACACTATGAACAATCTATTTAATATGAATATTTACAAAGAAAATGTTTATAAATGATATTTGTGTGAAATAAAGTGCCTTTACACTTTTACAATTTCCCGCCTTTTTTCCAAATAGAATGAGCTGAATGATTATGCAGCTACATTCATAGATTAAAAAAAAATTAAAACGTTTTGTTCCACGCAGAAATACGTTTAATTCATCATTCTTAGATTGTTTATTCTATTGTCCTTTTCAGTCTACCTGTTGCTTTCATACTATAATCGAAATATTCTGATCGTTATTACAGAATATAATCATTACATCATTACATAATAAATAAGTAGAAATATGATGAATCCAAGAAGCACTCTACACATTTTCCTTACTTAATTAATCAATTCAACTGAAGTGAATTTGAACTGAACCCTAAAATGCTACTTGGTTTCATTCTTGTTTGAAAAAAATATTGAATCATTCAACAGACGTACAGCCTATCTGGATTTCAATGACTTTCAACCACACAGCATTTTACAGTATTTGTATGCAACCTAGTCCACATTCATCGCATGCTGCATGCAGCACACAAATCTATAAAAGCCCATTTGATTGTACAGACAGGTGAGTAAAATTTTCTCGAAGGCTTTTTCTCATGTGATCACGTCTCACTTCACGCGGGAGCTATTCGTTCGATGAACTTTCCACCGGCGAAGGCTGCGCAAACGCCTCCAGGCGCGACACGCGCACGCCAGTCTCTGTACATATTCTTCGCGTGTTGGACGTTGCTACACTATCTGGTCGTGATTCCGCGATTTTCACACGACAATAGTAAATGCTCTCACTTGTACTAGTGCTATATGTGAAGTGATCGTAAAGTGGTTGTTGTCAGTGGATATTAATATTTTATGCAATAAAATCTGAATGCGGGATGGTAATCGGACTTGTGAAGGAACATCGACTGCCGAAGCCTACTGTAAGTTTGCAAGCTTTTGTGGTTAGATTAAGGCAATAAGTTTATTGCCGGTGGCTCTACGGGTGTACGGAAGTGGGTGTTAACCGCTTGGAGACTGCTCAAAACATTTTATGAACTCAATATATATGAAAAACAATTGAACACTGCTAATAATTTAGGCGCAATGTTTTACGCCCTTCACATACCTAGACGTACCTACTTATAGGCGCTATGTTACAACTTTACTAACAAACTTTTAGGTATGTAGCCAGGAAGAAATAAAAGTATACAAATCAAAACTACTTTAGGACCTGAAATCGGAAATCCCAAAATATTATGAGGCTCTACCTATCCCAAAATGCCCCAATTTTAATAAGTGGTTCAAGGTACGAAAATGCATCGAAAGGAAGACACGATGAAAATAAAACGAACCAATAGATGACGAATGATATTATCGTACATTTTTCCTTTTATTTGTTAAAACCACGTTTCAATCTACAAAGACATGAATGTCCCCGAACGACTCAAGAACGCCCAAAAATGTTCAGACAAGGATTAGCATAACACAAAGTCACGTTGTCCAATCCAAACAAACTAGAATCCAGCTCGAGTCAAGTTTACCTTCATATTAGCATGAGCTCTGCTTAGAATACAAAAAGCTTTGGGCAATCGCGAACGGATTCCTTGTGATGTTTTTGCCTCCGCTGGCGTGAGGAATTTATAATGCGGTACCCAGGACTTTACGTTTCATTTACCTGACGCTAATAGCCCGACCGCTGTCCGCGCAGGCGCAGATGCCATAATGATAACATTTCGCTTTACTACTTACTTGTTCTTGTCGTGCTCAACGCTCCCCTGTACTTATGTTTTCCTAGTACTTGGAGGTTGTTGGACACAGACTGTGTACTTACAAATTCAGGCTCTAAAGTATTTTTGGCACCATTAATATTAACTGCACTCATACGGTCTGTATGTATTTACTACAGTTATAATGATATTGTCGCCCTCTATTTATGATTCAAGCGAGATGAGGTGCACCAAAAATCATAAGACAGATCATAAGACAAATAGAATACAAAACCAAATCAATCAAAATCAACGTCACCATGATTACATTTTGATTGCTCTTACATTTTGATTGCTCTTAGCGATAAAACCGACCATTGTGTCACCCTTTGTAAAATTTCTATATTATGTCAGTAATTTATATGGTGTACATAATAAAGGGTATTCTATTCTAAACGTTTTCAACACTAAAAATTCATTGAAAAGCGAACGAAACCTAAACCTGACTCAACATCTCTTAATAATGGACTGATTCTCACTATTTTTGTTAGTAAATAATCATTACTGATGAATGAAACGCCGAGAAGAAATGCGTTGAAAATATTTGGACGTAAAAAGCCAAAGAATGATTAATTACGTGCTAAGCCTACAGACCGTAGTTTTTCGTGAGACTTTCCCTGTTGCGTTTTTAGTAGATCTTTAGTTTGTTCTGACTTCATTGTCTCAAGTTTTTAACGTTAAACGGTTTTAAAACAAAATACGGCTTGATAAACACCATGCTGTTCTTCTAATTCGGTCAGAAATTGAACGTAAGCTTTTCGCGCTCTGCGACTTCTTGATTTTTGTTTGAGATACAACATCGCTCAAGAATAAAACACCTACTTACTCGGGGAACCACTTGAAAATTCTTAGAATGAAATGAGGACACTTAAGTTTACAATGCATAACTGGGAGCGCAAAACTTCTTTAACTTATGTGTAGAAGCAAGATTCAAACAAATGATAAGATTCAAGCCTTGTCAATGTTAGCTCCTAATGTCAGAGAGAGATCTGAAGGGGTTTTCAGTGGTGTTTTAAAAACAGTGACATATTTGGCAGCTTCTACTTGTGACGTTGCTATTTTTCTGATTGAACCCCCTTTATGACCGATTCTGCAGAAATATTGCAATGATCAACCTGGTCATTGCCTGGAAAACAGATTGGTGATCGTAGTATACATATAGTTCGGACATTGAAGGAAGACACTCTTATTCGTATAAGTGCGTGTAATAATGCTTTTCGATGTCACTACTCTATGATCTGTGAAAATCTTATGCAGAGTCAGAAGCACTTGTTAGCACTTTAACGACTTAGTAAAATCACAAAATCTTCTTAACGTATGTAATAAGACTGCTGCTGTAAAAATAATCTCAAAACAATATGTCTATAATTTTGAATTCAGAAAAATAGACCTCAGATCTCAGCTCATCTTCTCATGTTAATAAAAAAGCTCGTCTTGAAGGCACACTAGCCGGCCGTCAATTGTTTCCTTTTCAACCAGTTTTATTCATTAACTAGTTTTAAAACGACTTGAAACGCTAATTATGCGCAATGAACGTCCAATACTGGCGAGACTTTCTCGCTTACCTTAACTTATTCATTTGACTTTATTACCGTTGGCAAGTAACTTATAGCATAGCCAATTAATACCTGGATTTTATTTATCGTAGGTACTAATATGGAGAGTTTATCATCATTTGCGGCGGGAAATTACATAATACATATAAGGTAATATTAAATCATATTTAAATTAGTAAACGAAATGGTGATCATTGGGAAATAACCTACGCCAAAATGGCAGATTATAACATTTTTTTATGTAGGCAGTCAGTTCTTTTAAAACTGTTCGTAGAATTCTTTTAACTATTGAATATTAAGTCTACGTTTAAAATTTGTGCATTGTTATATAAAAAATCATAATAATATTTTTTTCGTCTTCATCAAACGCCAATATTTATTTTCAGTGCGACCCTATTTAAGTATTGACTTTATGTAAATTATATAGGTACATAGATACATTTCCCACGAAAAAACTGGAGTTATGTAGCTACAGAACGATTAGTCTTGTGGTTTGAAGACTGAAGCAAAGGGTTGCTGTTACACCCTGAATCCACAAAATACACACTTAAAAGCCAAGATAAATATTACGTAAAATAGCTACAAATTGATGAATATTTGCATCCTTTCTATAAATAAAATGTTAAGTATTTAGATATCCGCACGAAATTGTCAATAACAAAATAATCAAAATTTAACTCATCTAAATAAAAATTCACATAATATTTCGATAGACTGTTATCTTTCTGCGTATTTTCGAAAAAGGAAACTAAATTTATGATACCTACCGATATATTTTATCATCTTTAATTTTTGAATGCTAAAAAGATAGTAAAAGTTGACTAAATCTGCTGCATCAAATAATTTGCAGAATATAATCAAACCAGAAAGTAAAAAAAAAAATGGTAGCTTAGTAGCTCGTGGTAGGAAAAAGGCTGCGCTAAATTAAGCGGTCATCTACTTTGCATATTGGTGCTTAGAATGGAGCACACCAATAAGTCAATCAGCTTCCAGTCTATCCAGATGCAGCGGAATACCAGTATTTTAAATGGAGCGACTGCCTATCTGACCTCCACAACCCAGTCACTGGGTAATACGATACCCCTTGTTAAGACTCGTTGTCAGACTTTTGGGCTTCTGTCTCACTACCCGTAGCGACTGTCAAAGATCTACGAATGACAGCCGGGACCAACGGCTTAGGGGCTGTTCAATTATTACGTAAAACAATTTCAACTAATTTCTGACCCCCGCTCCCCCTACGTAAGAAAAAATAAGAACCCCCCCCCCCCCCCGCTTTGAATCTTACGTAAGATTAGTATCTAGAATAATCCAGACCCCTCCCACCCCCATGTAAGAAGATATAACACTTTTCGGACCCCCCCCCCCTCCCGCAATCGTCTTACGTAATAAATGAAATGCCCCTTAACGTGCTTTCCGAGTCAACGTCAAATAATTTATTTCAAATAGGCTCATAAAAGTCACTTTTGAATGTAAAAATTTACAAAAAATAGATTTGATTCTAGTCGGCCCTTCCAAAGGGTAGTTCCGTAGGGAGAAGAATGGGTTAGAAACTCCACCGAGACACAGAGGGGGTCTTGATATTATTGGATGGTCACCCATCCTCACACCAACCACTATTATTATTTAGCCACACCATATAGGGCGCTAAAGGGCATTTATAGATTCAACTTTTCTTTTCATATTGATATTGTTTTAACTAAAGATCACGAATATACAGTGTGTCCGGACATGGACTAGCGATATTCTAAATACTTAAATATAAGCTATTTTAAAGTACAATTACACTATAGGCTTAGGTCCAATATACTTCCCCGCTATGTGGCAGCCATTTTGTTTTTTTTGTTGAAGTATGCTCTATGCGAGTACAAAAAAAATCATATATCTCAAAGTTTTAGTCATACTGAGATAAAAATAGGCTTATTCGAAAGGCAATAATATTGTCTACCGTCTGCACTACAAAGCAATATGTTCACAATTCCATAACTTTTGAAAAAAAATGTGAAAGTCGAAAAAAAAAACAAAAAATTATGCAATTCAACCAATAATTGTTAATTACTACAAAAACAACCCCGAGAGCTTTTTTATTTTTTATACTAGATCGACAGTTTTTGAGCTAAGCTACAATACAACATAAAATTCACAACTGTATGTCTAATACTTTAAGAGTTATTGTTGTATGAACATAGCGTATGCGCAAGCACAAAAGGCCTTTGTCGGAACCCTAAACAGGAAATCATTAAAAAAACATAACATTCATATTGAATTTTATTTAATGTTTTTTCCAATATTAAATGAAGATTAAAATATCTAAAGCAGTTGCTCAAAGTGGCCACCTCCAGCTTGTAGACACACTACGGCTCTCTGTGCCACCTGGGTTGATGAGCGCCTAATTAAATCCAAATCGGATCTAATTTCTTCGGCGGCTGCCATAATTTTTGCGACGAGTTCTTCCCTGGTATTTGGAACTGTAGCGTATACTTTTTGTTTCATATGACCCCACAAAAAATAATCCAAGGGTGTCAAATCGGGTGAGCGAGGCGGCCACGCTACTACACCACCACGACCGATCCACGGCTGTAGATTATTATTTAAATATTCTCTCACTGCTCGAGAAAAATGCGCGGGTGCACCATCGAGCTGGAACCACATACGCCGACGGTATGATAGAGGTAGGTCCATGAGGCTGTCCGCAAACTGTGTCTGTAAGAATTCTAAAAATCTAGCGCCGTTTAATGTAGGTGGCAATTCCAATGGCCCTATCAGCCTATCGTTGATTATGCCGGCCCACACATTTACTGAGAATTCATGTTGAAATGAGCTTGGGCGCACCGCCCTTGGATTTGCGGAGCACCAGAGATGGTCGTTTCTGTGGTTTGTAATCCCAGCTCTTGTAAATTTGGCTTCATCAGTCCACAGTATTCTTTGTAAAAAATTACGGTTCTGTCTCAAATTTCTATTTATCCACGAACAAAACACAGATCTCGCAGCAAAATCTGGTTCGATCACGTCTTGAACCCGTCGAAAATGATAAGGGTGTAACCCTTCTCTTTTCAAAATTCTCCATACATGCCACTTAGACATTCGAAGTTGCACTGAAATCCGTCTAACGCTTAGTCTAGGATCATTGGTTATTAGTCTAAGCACTTCTTCTTCATCTTCGGGCGATACCAAGCGATTGCGTTCATTAACAGCTCTTTGAATACCTCTTTCCGCTAATCTTGAATGCACGTCGATAAAAGTTTGGCGACTCGGTGTAGGCCTGTTAGGGTACCTTCGTCGATATTCTTGTACAGCCAAATTTGCACTTCCATTGCAAAAGCCATACACAAAGTGTATGTCAGCAATATGTTGCGATGAATATTGACGCTGTGCCATACTTTATCACACTTTTAAATACAAAACACTAACGCAGCACGTAAACAGCACGGACGGTAAGTGAAAGTAGCGATAGCGATCACAACGCAGGGCGAGGGACAACTAAACTAACCCAACTAATAATTTGTCCTTAAAACTGATTTTGTTTCAGGTAGTGGACTAATACGTTCTATCTCGCTTACTCACGGTAGTAACGAACAGTATTTCTCGCCTGCTCTCAGATGGAATACAGTGAATGCCATAAATGACACTCTGGCGGTTAACAAAGACGTTTTGTGCTTGCGCATACGCTATGTTCAAACAACAATAACTCTTAAAGTATTAAACATACAGTTGTGAATTTTATGTTGCATTGTAGCGTAGCTCAAAAACTGTCGATCTAGTATAAAAAATAAAAAAGTTCTCGGGGTTGTTTTGGTAGTAATTAACCATTATTGGTTGAATTGCATAATTTTTTGATTTTTTTTTCGACTTTCACATTTTTTTTCAAAAGTTATGGAATTGTGAACACATTGCTTTGTAATGCAGACGGTAGACAATATTATTGCCTTCCGAATAAGCCTATTTTTATCTCAGTATGACTAAAACTTTGAGATATATGATTTTTTTTGTACTCGCATAGAGCATATTTCAACAAAAAAAACAAAATGGCTGCCACATAGCGGGGAAGTGTATTGGACCCAAGCCTATAGTGTAATAGTACTTTAAAATAGCTTATATTTAAGTATTTAGAATATCGCTAGTCCATGTCCGGACACACTGTATATTTTACTTTCTCATGTAAAGTATCGCTACAAAGAAGGTCAACTGCGCAAAGCTTTTAACGTTTTTATTGCCGATCGCTAATTTTTATATCTCACGGCTCTGATCACATTTTAATAGTCAGTGAAACTATTAATCATAGTTTTTATATGCTGTTCTTAGTAACACTCAATGCACGCAGGCTTTCTCGAGCGGTTTTTGTTTTCCTTGACATAATGACTGAGTTTTAATTACAGGGTTGATTGTTAATTAAGAAACTTATTATCTTTCGTGTGTGTAACTAATCATATTAAAATTTTAATATTACTTATACTTATTAATGAGGAGGAATGCGGAAAATGTAGTGAGGAGATTTTTGATTGCTATAATACTCCCACACGGAGAGAAAATTCTTAGAAAAATGACTGTGCTCGTCACTGTAAAATGAGTCCAAGTGACATCTACAGAACATTTTCTGATTGAGATTGGGAAGAATTCACTATATGTCCAATAAATTTTACTGTACAGCATAAGAATTTTTACCGTGCTAGCATGGTAATTTTTCCATTACCACTCAAATGCATTCACAGATTATTCAAATTCAAATTCAAATTCTTTATTTCAGACGTAAGACCATAGTTTTAGTAGCAACAAAATAACTTAATGACTAGTGTTAGTAATAAGGAGGAGATAATAGAATAGAATATCAATCGGTATGGATTCTCACCCAGTGGCGGAGCAGAGGGGAGTCCCACCTATCTGAGAACACGTTCAGGAGACTATTGGTGGCGGCACAGTAATTTTTCTAAGATTTTTCTCTCCGTGTACTCTTATTGCCATAGAAGCGACGAAGGCCAACGAAACGATGGATGGACTGTGTGAATAATGATATGGGGCTGCTCGTTTATTACGTACAACGACAATTTTGACCACTTTCTGACCCCCCTCCCCCTACGTAAGAAAAAATAAGTAAATGATAAATGATTTATTTTCTGTAAGTAGGTTTGTACAAACACTTTTACATGTCAATCATATTTTTTAAACTAGATGAGGTCGGCGTTTCCTATCTGACTACTCTGAGAAGAAAGGCCGAAACAAACTCAGAGGTCACAGTCTCTCTTAAAGTCCAGACATAATCTTGGTCAGATCATGTGAAGACCATGCAGATTGGTGTCTGAAATGGTCTTTTGAGTAAAGAACCACACAGATTGAGCGGACCTGTCCAGTCAGTGCACGCATTTGTCAAAAATTGTGTAGCTCAACTCAGAACTTGAGGAGCCTTACGATTCGACGAACAATACCAATGAAAGGACATTTGGGTAGGCCGCATAAAATACTCAAACTGCCAGACCATGATTAAAACTAACTAAGAAGGAAAAAAGAAAAAAGAAATGACCCACATAGTCTTCACACTCACAATAATAATAATAAAAAATAAGATACTATACAAAGTAAATATCCATGTCATTGTTTATATAAAATTCATCAATGTCAATGTGTATATAAAAATCCGGACATCATCTTTGATCTTTGAGGACCATGTAGATTGGTGTCTGAAGTGGTATTTTGAGGGAAGAACCACACAGATTGAGTGGACCTGTGCAGTCAGTGCACGCATTCGTCAGTAACCGTGCAGCTCAACTCAGAACTTAAGGAGCTCAACGATTCGACGAGCAATACCAAGGACAGAACATTTGTGTAGACCGCATAAACCACTCAAACTGCCAGACCATGATTAAAACGGAAACAATGACCCACATAGTCCTCACATTCACAATAATTAAAATAATATAAGACTTTAATAATATTAAGACTTGGATGAACCCCCTCCACCCCTTACGTAAGATCAGTATCTAACAAGATTGCAAAGAAAAAGCAGCAAAAAAAAAAACTAATAAATTCTGCTTACTTTTGTGATCTTACGTAAGAACAATCTAGACCTCTCCCACTCCCACGTAAGAAAAAATAAGACTTTTTTGGACCCCCTCCCCCCTCAAATCGTCTTACATAATAAATGAACAGCCAATGGTTAGAAAGGGGGTGACTACCGAGATGACGACTAATAGAGAAGGATGGAAGAAGAGATTTGTTGCGCCGACCACAAACAAATTGGGATAAGCACAGCAGAATCATGATATCCATTTTTTTTTTGGGGTGTGGAATTATCAAATAACTTCTCCCGCTCTGGGCGGAGCGGGAGGGTGTGTCAGAATTTTACTGACTAAAACCCACGCGTGTTCCCTCAGTTGCCTGTGCCAAGCGCCACGGTAACTCTTTCGAGCAATCCGCAACACTGGCAGAACTATGCTTTATTGGTTTGTATTGCATCGGGCAGATTAATTGGGGGTTTTCTATTAGGGAATTTTCAGTTCCATAAACGAGACTTAATTGGTTGGAAACAGACTTTAATTATAATATAGGACTACTCATAATATGATGCAGTATGGGCCGAGGAAACCGATACATTTTTACCATCGTCTTTGCCTCTTTGGTCTAGTAGTCGCAAGCGCATGAGGTCCAGGGGTCGACTCCTAGGTAGGGCATATTGTTATTGGGCTTCGCCGTCAGCGATTTCTCAGTAACAGACGGGAGTCTGGATTTGTGCCCGGTTGCTAACAATAGGCTTGGCCCCTATTACATGGGAGTTAATCAGAACTGACCAAATGTGCGTATACGGTAGATACTAGGGTGGTCCTTATTCCTAAGAAAAATTTTTTTTTTCTTTAATTTCGCGGGGCACCACGTAATTTGATTATATACCATAAGAAAGTATTTCAGTATTTTTTTTGAATTTTTTAAATGACATTTAGGGGTCGCTACCAAGGTTTGAATTTTAAATAAAAACTCGAAATCTGTATTTGTTAGATTCTTTTATTTTTATAGTTAGGACATAAAAAATATTACAAAATTATTGTTCTTATTATAAATTAGGATATTATGTAGATATTTGAATCATTCATTTACGCAATTACGCATGCGCACAAACCAATTTTTAACGTATTATGATGTTAGTGCGCACGCGTACGTCTTATCTTTTTGATTGTGTGAACGGTCTAAATCTCGACGCGTCGGTACAGAAGAGAGGTCGAGAGGAGGAAGGGATAAAAAGCGATTGTCTATGCGAGTTTTACTTGCACGGAAAATATGATATAAACACCTAAATGAAACATTAATGAAACCATCATTTAAGATGTTTTTCAATGCTTTTTGTAAATATTTTGACAGCTGGTAGCGACCTCTAAATCTTAACAAAAAAAAAAAAAAAACAAAAAAAACTTATTTCATATTTAGAAGTATATAATCAAATGAGAAAGTGCCCCGGGGATAATTTAAAAGTCGAAAAATAAGGACCACCCTAGTAGATACACTGCCTAACTCTTTGGGGATTACAGGAGGGATGATATGTTATGTTACGTTCCTAAGTATGCCTAATTGGAAGAGAAATAGTATTATAAGGGCACCTCAGGCCCATGGTTTTAAACTGGTGAAATGTAGGTGGACTTTTGTAAACTACCCTCTTACTCTTACATAAAATACTCATAAACGTTTTAACAAGTTATTTGTATACTGGGTGTCAGAAAAGTCATGGATTGCCTTTTACCTACTGATGTGCCACATTGGGATAAACCAATAAAAAAAATGAACACAGTAAAAGTCTTATGGTTTCCGAGTTTTTTGATGTTTAATGAAATTTTGGAAAATCTCTACCTTTGATCAGTTTTTTCCATGCCATTTCTACGAATGAAAACTTTTTCGAGTACAGGTTTTTTTATTTTCATCTTGAATCATCCTACTATCGATTGAATACAAGAAATTTACAGATATCATCTTTTAAATACCTATTTAGGTTCACACTTAAAATTTTCACCAAAAAAAGTTTTACCTTATTTTTGAGCGGCCCTGGTGAAAAAAAAAAAAATATTGGTAGGTCATTTTTTTTTAATTGGTAGATCCCAATGTAGCCCATCAGCAGGTAAAAGGTAATCCATGACTTTTCGGACACCCTGTATAACAAACCTGGCCGTTCAAAGAGAACGGTAGTTAGAAAACCATCTGACAAACGAAGTATTTAGCAGTAAACATAAAATATGTGTTAATTACGAAGCGCCGACGCAAATGAGTGGCCTGTAAAATATGTATTGCCACGAGCGTGTTTGTGTCAGTGTTATTATGAAAGCGGGGAAAACCAATAAAATGTGAAGAGGTTGTGGATAAACACAGGTTTCTCTAGTGTTTTAAGACTAGACAATAATACTATGTCTTTTTTGTGAGCAGTTATTCCTCTGTTTCAAAGATATCGTGTGCTATCTAAGCTAGCTCAAAGATGTTGTTAAAGATATGAACAGAAATTAAAATTACGGCTTTTCATACTTCATACTTAGGCGGATCACACACTACAAGTTTACAACGCGCCACGCAACGGGGGGCAGATAACGCACCTACGCGCGTGATTTTTTCCATATAAATTCAATAAAAACGTGCTTCCACGCGGAGAATTTGGCTCCGTTTCCTGCGCCCCGTCGCGTGCCACGTTGTATTATGCAATCCGCCTTATGATTGATATCTAGAAGAATGAAAACTGTCGTTTTTCATAGTTTTATTTTAGACTAATTGATTTCGTTGCGGGTTCTAAGACCATTGAATCATTTCCTGGGACACGTCGGGATTCATTGCTTCAACCATGTTCTGCGGGGTAGTTGCACATTAACAGTAGCAATGGCTTACATTTTGACAGTTCAACAACATTCATTGCGTTATTTATGTTGTTGAGCAGACAATTTTTTCGAACATATGAAGCAATGGATTAGCAATATCCTTCAAAGTGTGTTACGCAACTAAGGTGTTGGTTGGTCGCCACTGTAGATTTTGGTTCAAGTGAGCTGTCATTCCATTTGATTCTATTCTATTTTATATACTATAGCAATGGTGCCGATGCGATGTCGAAAATTCTGCCAATGTCAGATGTGATATGAGAAAACGAGCGTAGGAAAAAAAAAACTAAAAACCTAAATACAATTTCCCTTGATACTAAGGATGGACACTATTGTCATTTCACTTCAAGCTCCTAAGTTTTCACGGTGACTTTTTTCGTAATAGGTCGGATGGAGTTGCAATGGTTGGAAAAAAAATTACGGGCTTGACTTATAATTCTGGAAAGTCAATTGCATAAATAAGAAAAAGATATGAAGTATTACGATCTACAAGATACCATGTTAAAAATATATATATCTGATCTATTGCTGAATAACAGTGTTGCCAAAACTTTCTCTGCTAACCTATGAATACGCTTGATTTATCACAATACGCGTGGAAAGTATTACGTAATAAATAATAGAATATCATGATAGTATCGGTTGAGAGATCATAATGTATCTATGCCAGACATACGAGTATACCACTATATTACAGGATTACATAATAAAATGTCATCCTACTTGAAAATGACGATAGCATTCAGTTTTATTTATGTAATATGCAACGTTACTATGTTCAAGCAAGTTATGTTTTATTAAAGCAGCTAGCAGACAACTTATTTTACTTTACTTTTGTATTTGAATATGAATAATCAATATATATTATAAAAGAAAGTGTACAATGTGCGTGCCGCTGAAACTCAGAAATGAGTCCCGGTACGATCAATAGAGTTATATGGTGTCCTCTATCTCCTGTACATGAAGAAGGTTCCAGTTTTTACCTGAAGGGCATGATTTTGAAGATATAAGGGCTGGAATTTTCGCCCTCTAGAAATTTCTAGAACAGTCCAGAACATTCGAGAGTATTCGAGAGCATTCAATGCAATGTTCCTGAGCGAAGCCGGGTACCCCAGCTAGTTATGAATAATCTGTAGTATTGTGATAGTTGTGCGTATTGTGATAGGTCCCTGCCAAATAATGTTTTTTTTTATAACTATATATTTTTTTATTTTAATTTAATAATGTGAGGTTTGCTTCTGAACTCACGCATTTTAATTTTAGTCTCAATCTGTCAATAAATCCTAGAATTTACCTACATTTATGGCAAGTTTTTGACATTGATGGTAGCTGAGGACTAGATTTTGAACGTTTTTTAATTACGGAAATTGGCCTCGTTTATATTACAGTATTAAATAATAAATGTCATTCTATTTGTAAATGACGATGTTATCTAGTTTTATTTATGCAATATGCAATGATAATATGTTAAAGCAAGTTAGCAGTTAGCAGAGAACTTGTTTTAATTTAGTTAACGCGGGTCCACGTTTGTCGTTGAATAATCTGTATTATGATTATAATTCTTAGCTTGTATCTAAAACGAGTGATCTCAAATAATCATGTGTGTTAATGATATCAATTAGAAATACAAGGAAATTAGGAGCAGTGGTGGCCCAGTGGAAACGTCCGCAACTTACGAGTTGTAGGTCGTAGGTTCACATCCAAGCAGTCGCTTATGCTTTCAAA
Source organism: Eremobia ochroleuca (assembly GCA_949629135.1). Taxonomy (NCBI): domain Eukaryota; kingdom Metazoa; phylum Arthropoda; class Insecta; order Lepidoptera; family Noctuidae; genus Eremobia; species Eremobia ochroleuca. The sequence continues at coordinate 15,024,910 of OX451401.1, read as the reverse complement.
ACGGCGAAGGAAAACCTCGTGAGGAAACCGGTATGTTCTACAACTAAAAATTCGAAGACGTCTTGGTAGATGTCATATGTCTTCGATTTTTTAGTACCTTCACTGGACCCGCGTTGGATTAGGACCCATTCCCTCTCGAAGAGAGGAGACTGATTATTTATGCTAATCATAAATCAAAGCTAAATTGAGACACAACAACTTCTACAGCAATCCCAATGGGTAGACTCTATGTCGATCGAAAGTGAACACCTCATCGTACTGAACAGAAATTGTACGACTGAAAATTATAGTCACTATCTCAGGTCTACACGCAAATAAACATTATCTTTTGTGAAATTCTAATTACAAGTCTAGGTAATGAATAGATTTGATATCGTTATTTTAATTACACACTATAATAAAGATTCAATCTAATTTTCCTCACGCACTTCGTTGTTACACAAAACTTAACTTTTCTATAAATGAAAAGTATAGACGAGAGAGTTTTCTTATTATAGTTTTATTACAGTAATTTTCGACGAAGGATATGTTTTATTGAAAAATGTAATTGTTATAGCAGTTTGCTAAATTATAGTAATTGCCAATAAGATAATGAAAATACTGGAAAATGTTTGGGTGTAAAATGTCAAATGACATAAAATTTATAATACACGGTGTGATTTCAAGAGTAATTTTAAGTAAATTTCAAGAGTTTGAGGGGCCCGTGGCTAAATAATAACAGCCGCACAGGTCGATCGATCAGGTTAAGCTACGCTTGCCGCGGTTGGTCTGTGGATAGGTGACCATCTTTACATACCGAGAACCCTTCGTGCCTCGGAAAGCACGTTAAGCCGTTGGTCCCGGCTGTCATTCGTAGATCTTTGACAGTCGTTACGGGTAGTCAGAAGCCCGAAAATCTGACAACCAGTCTTACCTAGGGGTATCGTATTACCCTGTAACTGGGTTGTGGAGGTCAGATAGGCAGTCGCTCCATGTAAAATACTGGTACTCAGCTGCATCCGGTTAGACTGGAAGCCGACCCCAACATAGTTGGGAAAAGGCTAGGCAGATGGATGGATTTCAAGAGTAAATAATATAGACACATAGACTGCCTCGTTGGTCTATTCGCTAGCGCTACTGCAGAGTACGAGGCTCGATTCCCAGGTCGAGTAAAGTGTTATTGGGTTTATGCATCAGGCATTTCTCAGTAGGAGCCCAGAATCTGGATTTTTGTGATTGTGATCGTGCGATTCTGTAACCATCTCACAGTGAAAACTTGGGTAAAGAGCGTAGAGTGAGTCGTTAATAGTGTCAATCCCTAGCATCAGCATGACTCACAGCTCACTCTAAGCACACTTCACCTTAGTTATCACGGTGAGATTTTTCCAGAATCGACCGGCAGTTGATGGCAATAGGATCGCCCCCCCCTCCCCCCGCCCCTATTACATGGGACTTCAAAATAAGTGGCGGAATGTGGGTGTACTTACTAAGTACACCTCTGTTTAACCCTTCCGTTCTTCCAACCCATTACGGGTGTTATGTTTTGTTATAAAATAAGCACTACGTGTTCACATTACAATGTGATCATGTCAACACCTTGTTTAGCTATCTATTATGCCTTTTGAGTTCGTCATGAGAGTGTTGTCTTCAGGCGAGCTGACCTACTTTACAGCGGTAGTACAAATAGACATCACATGCGTTGACCCTTTCCTCAAATCTAAATACCCAATACCCAACAAAATACCATACGAGTTGATACACAGGGTGTAACTTAAATAAAGCACAACCTCTTAAAGGATCGTTGTACTCATCACTATGAACAACTTTCATTATGGGACCAAACCTGAAATCGCGAAAAAAAAATCAGCTGTTCCCTACATTTATGTTCGCATAACTCGTCAAAATGTAGAGAATAGCTGATTTTTTTCGCGATTTCAGGTTTGGTCCCATAGCCCTTTCCAACCGAGTTGAAGTGATCGTGAGTTTCGACTTTACATAATTCTGAACACGATCGAGCGACTAGCAAATTATTCCTGAACCTCACGTATGTGAGGGCCTGACTGCTGAAGACCAGCTTGCATGAGATTTTTTTCAGTATTTTTCCCAGGACCTCTGAACACATTCCAAGCGATTACTAAGTTTTTACTGATATATGCGAGTTTTTTTAATCCCGGTTGCAAAGGGATAGTAAAAGTTGTTCATAATGATTAGTACAATGACCCCTTATGAGGTCGTGCGTTATTTAAGTTACAGCTTGTATATTAGCTTTCCCTTAAATATTCTTCAAAAACAGCTAAAGCTACCGAATCAAATTCCCACAAAACGCATGTAAGTCGAGATAAGACAATTATATAAATTCGGCGTTGGCGAGTGGGTCGACGTCCAGAGCCGTCACGGTTCACGCTCCGTGGCTCCGGCTCCTTAACTAACTATATCATATTCGTTACCTATGTTTATTACTATACAGTTACTCGTACTCGAGAGAGAGAATTAAGGATTTTTTGTACAAAATTTTATAAATATTGTATTTTGTACAATGTGTAGAACAAAAGACATCAACGCGCTACGCTGCACCGCGACTTTTATTTAATAATATTTTGTAGCTTTTTTTTTACTTTAATTATAACATTCACAATGAAACTAGATGCACATCTAAATCATCTGCTTAGCTTTTTCCCAACTATGTTGGGGTCGACTTCCAATGTAACCAGATGCGGCTGAATATCAGTATTCACATGAAGCGACTGCCTATTTGACCTCCACAACTGAGTTACTGGGTAACACGATACCCCTTGGTAAGACTGGTTGTCAGATTCTTAGATTTCTGACGACCTGTAGCGACTATCACACGTCCATGAATGACAGCCGAGACCAACGGCTTAACATACGTTCCGAGGCACAGAGGGGTCTCGGAATGTAAAGAAGGTCACCTATCCGCGGACCGACCGCGGCAAGCGCAGCTTAACCTAATCGATCGAACGTTGCGGTGGTTATTACTTAGCCACAAGCCCCTCCTAGATACACATATTAATCATAATAACAGCTCCAATTTTGTCGTCCCATAAACAGTTGAGACGACATTTTAATTAATTACATGACATAACGTCGCCGGTAACTTTATGATGAACACGAGATCGAAGTTTTATCACCCTCCCTGACATAAACAAGACAAACGACATGCACCACGTAATCTAGCAACATGTTCACATGTCATTTACTTCATCACCACAAACGTTAAGTTAATATGACATTTGTTTCGTTACATAAAACTTGCCAATTCATTAGAATTGTTACATCATTTATACAATGGGTACATTCGATTACATCTTGGCTGTCAAATTTTATAAACATTATGTAATATTATGTAAACTACGGAAACAGAGCGCGGAAGCTTCCATAGACATCAATTTACTTGTTTATGGTAGCCTGTTGTTGATGAACCAGTTATAGTATACAAGTAAAAGTAGGTTGCGATGATTAAATTTTATAATTTATAGCTGTAAGGGCCGTTAGCTAGTAAATTTAATGAGAGTGAACTTTCGATTCACTTTTGAATACTGCATGTCGATTCTGTAAAAATCTCACCGTGAAAACTTGCGTGGAGTGAGCTGTCAGTGTCACCCCACTGATGCTAGGGATATTGACCAAGAATACCTTTACAATCATAATCGAGATTTTGGTAATATTTTTTATACTAATTTTATATAATTTCAAAGCTAGTATTTTAGTTGCCAAAATAAGGACTAGTCTAGGAAAAAAAAGAAATAAAACAACACTGAGATTCTAACTAAGTTTCTATTTTGCTATTTTATTTTTAAACTCCACAAAATAGTAATTTTTGACAACTAAAATACCAGCTTTGAAATTATATAAAACGATCAACAGAATTAGCATAAAAAAATATTATTAAAATCTCTATCATGTTTGTAAATGTATGCTTGGTCAATCCCTATAGTATCGGGTGGGATGACACTGACAGCTCACTCCACGCTCACTTCACCTAAGTTTCACGATGAGATGGTTACAGAATCGCACTGCTGTTATTTTGCTGTGGTCGTTATGATCGATTTGATTTATCTAATTGATAGTTTAATGTATGCGTCTTACCCCGGTACTCAGTCATTACTTAAAATTAATCAATCATTAACTTTAATTGACAAGTATAAATTGGAACGCAGTCAGTCAAAAATATCAGATTGAAAACATTTTGTTGACATTTGTGCCAATATATGTTGGTTAATAAAAGTTAATGAATATTAATTTTAAATGAATTCTCTGAGTGCGGCAGTTAGCTAAACTTCTCTCATCGTCACACTTACGTGTAGAATCAAAAGCGTTGCTGTCAAAATGTTATCGTTATTACAACCTACTAGTTCTGCGTTAGATGATGAAGTTTATTAATTAGTCCAGCATCTCAAGAGTTACCTATTACAACAATCCAACTGCAGTTTGGATTTACGTCGATAGTAAAACGAGTATTCCATTCAAGGGAAATCTACTTAAAAGCCGATATAACATATTTTGTAAATCAAATCCAAATGAAATCCTGTTTTAGGCAGATCACACACTACATTATTGAATTTATATGTGAAAATCCCTCGCGGGGGGCGCGTTGTAGTGTGTGATCCGCTTTAGATTGTATGGAAGTATCCATCTAAAATTATGGCAAATCGATCGTTACAAGACATAAATGTTCTAAGAATAGTCAGACCACCCTGCAGCTTCCGTTGGAAGTCGTTTAACTGGATTAGGATATTTATTGAAACTGTATCTGTCTGCTTTAATAGGTACGCGTTTACTGATCCAATCAGAGATCGGAGAAAACTGGGTAAACAATAAGCTATGAAGAACTATGAAAATATACAAGCATTGCCTCTTTAAACAATAGCTGTAGCCCGGAAGATGTGATGAGAAGGAGAAGTGATTGGAAGCTAATTGGTGTTAGTTTAGATGAAAGTAGATGAACCCTTAAATTGTCACACTTAGATTTCTTGTGTGTATAATGTTGAAATTGCGTATATGGGTTGAAATTAGGATAGAAAAGAGGATAAAGAAAAAAAAAACATTTTTTTGTATTTTTTTTTATTGTTTTTACAATGTCACATAAAACGGACATTGTCCATTATATGTGCAGTTGTAGTACATGAAACTACGTCACATAAAACGGACATGGCATATTATATGTGAAGTTGTGGTACAGTGCTTAGGAGTGTTAAAACAGCTTCTGTGTGCGTGGAAATACTGCGTCCTTTAAAACGGACAAAAACAATTTAAGTGTTAAAGCATCATTATTTCCTGCATCATCATCATCTTCCAGGTTCACGTTACGGCCCTTTCCCACGTGAAGATCCCGTTTTTTGCAGGTACAGTTTTTTGCAGGATCCCGTTTAGTGGTGTACGTGTTTAAATATATATTCACACAAGCATCCGGTTTGCCGGATACTGCAAACGGGATGCTTGTGTGCTTTGTCTTAGAAAGTTCGGTAATTTTGATTAATTCTTCAATAAGTGAATAACATAATCTTAATAATTTATTTTCCAGATCATATAATCCAATTTGTTAGTACTTACACAACTTAAACAATACATAATATTCTGAAATCCCATTCACCTACTTCAGTACCTAATGTTACATCAGTAAGGTATTTAAATAATAGGTACATATCTCTGAAACGGGAATACTTAAAAAATAAAACTTTTAGTTAATCTATACACCAATAAAAACTTGTCAATAAATAAAAATGTAATCACATCTAAATCGCTAATCGCGGACGCACACACTGGATGATTTTTTTTTCAGGCTCCAAATTACAGGGAGTTCTACTTATGAATATGAACAACTTTCACTATGGGACCAACTCTGAAATCACGAAAACCAAATCAGTTGTTTAATATAAAAGTTCAGTAGGTACCTACTTGCCCAAAATTTATGAAACAGCTGATTTTTTTTTCGTGATCTCAGAGTTGGTTCCATAGTGAATTTTATTCATATTCATGTGTGGAACACCCTGTAAAAACTTGGAGCCGGTAAAAAAAGCATGCTGTATAAATTGCTTTTACGCAACGATGCGAATGAGGTATGCATCCCTGGTGCGCAGAGTACGGGCAGGCTCCAACAATATCCTAAAAATGATCGCTAGAAGGCTCGATTGCATATTATACATCAATCACTGCAGTGCCATCCCCCATGGGATGACATAAATTTAAAATAAAATAATCTAAAATCGTTCTTATGTTTACTAACACAACGAGTCCGTACGCAAAATACGCGTATTGACGTGGAGTTGCGGACACCAGCCCGTATTACCTAACACAACGAGTCCTTGTTACTTGAACAAAGAAAATGTATTAGGTATTATAATTAATTATTCCTTGTTACGTAGTTTGTGCTGTAAATTAACAATGCTGAAAACTTTTACATAAAGATGATGTGAAAAGGAAATCATGAAATTGGCATATATTATGACTTCGACGAGCTAAAAAGCAAATGATACTGCCAAACTTACAGACTGCAGTCAAACTCGCCAATGTAACTACGAGTACCTACTTGTTTACTAAATAATTGGTTTCATTACAAACAGTAGTAGAAAGTAAACATCGTTTAATTGCCTTGTATGTTGTATGTATTATTGTCAGGTAGCTGTCACCCACGTCAGAGAGTCACGCTTGGCAGTGTATTCGATATGACTTCGTATTTTTTTATTTCTTGATACTGATACTGCTCTCGTTTTAGAGCTATTAAAGAGTAAACAACATCTGGATTTAAAACATTTTTATTACAGCATATCGACTGATTGAACATTGTTGGCCCAGTGGTAACAGACGCGATTTACGAGTAGATCGTAGGTTCGAACCCAGACAGGCGTTTTACTATGTGTGAATTATTTCATCTCCACTGCTCTCAAAACGGTGAAGGAAAACATGCTCAGGAAACCGCCATGTCCTGGAATAAAAAAAAATCGAAGAGAAAAGTGACATCTACCAACCCGCACTGGGCCCGCGTGGTGGATTACGGCCCACTCTCTCTCACTGAGAGGATGCCTGTGTCCCAACTGTGGGGACATTAACTATAAGCTGATTATGCATTATGATATCAGTTACTTAAATAATTTAGACAACATAACATCGAAACCCAACGATTAATCTTAGAAACAAAAAGAAAGACAACAACTTCATTTCATTTAAATAAAATTAACCTCATCATCACTGACCGGAATACCTTTAGGAATACCAAAGCACGAACAAAGGCAAGCAATCCCGGCTTAACACGCTGCACGCCGGTTATATTAAACGTGTTCGATATAAAAACTTGTGCGGAACAGCAGGTGCTCCCGCGCACCTGTCGCGCGACCAGGGAAGTTTGATTCCTGTTTAGAAACTAGGTGGCTTAGCCCCTACTTTATTTGAGGATAATATACACACTCTAAATAGAGTAAGTTAATAATAATAATATAGTAACAGTTTATTTGTAAGAATTATATAGTACAGACGCCAGCACATCAAGTTACTACAATCTGTCAGATTTCTTTAATAGATTTACAACTTTATCGCTAAAGCATAAGGTTCAAAGTTGATTAGGAAAATCTGACAGTTTCGGGTAGCTTGATGTGCTGGCGTCTGTACAATAAGGTGTTGCGATTGTCACAGTCTCATACATTCTACAATTTCTGGTGTACAAATATTTACTTAAATTAAATTTAAACAATATTTTATAATTCTTTATCAGTCAAGAACTCGTCTGTTGAGTAATAGCATTTATTCAGTAATCAATCAAAGAGTTTGAGCTTAAACATGTTAAAATTAAGGTATTTTAAGCGATTTGGTAATCACACTAATATTATAAAGGCGAAAGTTTGTGAGTGTGTGTGTGTGTATGTTTGTTACTTTTTCACACTCAAACGGCTGGATCGATTTTGATGAAATTTGGCACACAGATAGTTTATAACCAATATAATACTTCTTATCCCGATATTCTTACGGGATCGCTACTTATGCGGGTGAAACCGCGGGGTGCAGCTAGTTTATTATAAATTCGAATAGCCATACAGTACGAATTTATACTATACATTTGGAAATCTACTGATTGTATTAGTGACAGACAGTAGGTTATATATGTACTGTTGCTAAATCAAAGGATTGTGAAGGCCTATACACTATAGTTAATGGATATGGTCAGGTGAATAATGGCAGAATATTACAAGCGCTAACCCCCTACGCAAGTCACGAAAACCTTTAATTAAGTAGTGTTCAGGGACAAAACGCAGCTGCAGATCACATTCTTCTGCGCTGGAATTCGTATTACCCTGTATATAGGTTGTGGAGGTCAGATAGCAGACGCTCCATGTAAAATACTGGTAAGCAACTGCACCCGGTTAGACTGGAAGCCGACCCCATCATAGTTGGGAAAAGGCTAGGTGGATGATGAGTCTTCGGTGCTGGCACCCACAAGTTATCAGCATTGTAGAAACTATAAGTAAAAACTGTGGAATCAAAGGAGTCTGCTGAGTTTCCGTAGGAAAATGCCCCTTACCGCACAAGCGCTACCTCGCGGTGAAGTAAACTAGGGGGTATACTGACTCGAATGCAACAATAACTATTGTTCTAAGTAGATGGGAACATTGTCAAAATAGCCTCCAAATTTACATTGAAGTCTATGGGAAAAACAGTGTTTCGGCCCTCGGTCATTTATACACCTAACAATCCGACATTCGATAACGTGAGAAAGTAGATCTAAATAAGCCCTATCGAATGGTGTATTGTAATCTTTGGGGAAATTTCACTTCACTTGTCACTTTCAGACCGAGCTAAGCTGGGCTCAGCCCGTATGGACAATTATTGATGAGTACAAGTAGTTCTTCGTTTGTTGATCAGAATCAAATCGACCTTTGAGTATTCTTCCTTGGTATATCTTTCAGCAAAGATGATCTTTCGATTGGAAGGATCTTTACTGTATTTATCCAGGCACAAGTTACCGTGGCCTTCTTGGAAACCCTTAAATAAACTTCATATCCAAGTAGACCGCAGCAAGGACAACCTCCACAAGTAGGGGTTCACGGACGTCTCAGACCTACGGTGTGTATGCGGCGTCTCTCCACTGACCATTGGCTCACGTCGCGTCTTGCAACGCATGCCCTGTCACCTGCACACGCGTCAGCGAACAGTATTCGCGTTGCTGAATTTTGGTCCTATAAATATATTTTTTCGTGTTATTTTTGCCATCGATACGCTAAGAAGAAGAACAGTACTTACTACTAGATATGTAACTTACTCATACACGGAGAGAAAATTCTTAGAAAAATTACTGTGCTCGTCACTGTAAAGTGAGTGCAACTGACATCTACAGGAAATTTTCTGATTAAGATTGGGAAAAATTCACTATTTGTCCAATAAATTTTACTTTACAGAATTTTTACTGTGCCAGCATGGTAATTTTTCCATTACCACTCAAATGCACTCAGATTATGAGACAGCACAGTATTTTTTCTAATATTTTTCTCTCCGTGTAGTTGAACCGCGCAGTACCTAACTACTTGCGAATATTTAAATTATAAAAAAAGGGAGGGCCTTTTGTTCTGTAGTAATTCATTTGACACGCCATTCGACAACCATGGGAAGTGATCACATGATCTACGCTCCGTCCCATAAGATAATACATAATACTATGATTATTATGCTTAGCTATCGCATTTGCGGTTGTGATGTGGATACAAGAGAAGATATGAAAATAATGTTTTTACAGTAATGTATTTGTGAATAGGAAAACGGTAATACAGTTCTTGGTGCGTTTCCTAGCAGAAAGTTGAGAAACCTCTTTGCATATACTTTATGTATAGCTGTACCTACTATTTCAGATTATTTCGGTCCTATTTTTAAGATATAAATTTTATTGTGGACTGTACCAAATTTCTGGTAGTTTTTGAAGGATAGGATTCGTGGAGTAGGCAATTGAAGCGATTACTGGCAAAATCATAGGAGGTTCATAATCACCTGTGAACATGAGTTTTGACAACCGATTTATCAAAAACTTCAGAAAGAACCGCGGTTTACCAACTTCGCATCCAGCTAACCCACCAAGTTGTGATTGGTATCAATGATTATTTTCAGATCAATTAACAGCCTTGTTAATGCAACTCCTCCGACTAAATGAAACTTATCCTTGTAATTTCAAACTGCAGCAGCTTCCACAGTTGAAGATCAAGCAGCTGCAAACAGCTATTAAAACAAAAAGCAAGAGAGCGCATGACAGATGCACATGTTATTGGGTCTGTAGTCGTATGTTTACCGCAAGGGCAGTCACCGGCATGCGCGCAAGGACGCGCGCCATTCATAAACGAGTTGGTTTCGACACCAAACCTAGGATATAGTATAAATACTAGTGATGTGGGAATATTGTGGGTTATGTATTGATATACCTATTTTGTAGTGAAAAATAGGTAGGTTATTGAGCTACAGGTGGAAAACAAATGAAGTTTTGGAATTAATAGGATGAATGATCTTTTGAACATTGCAAAGAGTTTACTCTCTATTACTTATTATGTATCTGGTTAATAATTCTATCAACTTGAAACTTTTCACAAGTTTTCTAATTATTATTGCCAAATACTTAGAATTTCGTTGGCGACCAACATTTTTAAATCCTATAATGGGCCATAATCCGTCACCAATTTTATCTGTCTGCAAAATGACATTTTATAAATTAAATGTTATATAAATTCTGTATTGCAAATATTTGTACTGCGAAAGTACAATTAAAATTGGCAAATTTTGAATTGCAAGCTGGCATTATTCCAGATAAATCATTTCTTTACTCGAGAATGAACAGCATTTAGCCCGTGAATGCAGAAGCTAAGTTTATGTGTTGCCAGTCTCCGTAATTCTATTAGACTGGCTGCACCGTTACCGCTTTCATTGCGCGTTCTGAAGCATTAATCACTTGAAGTTATTGGCCATTTTATTAACCGTTTGCATTCCTCGTCTTTTGTCTCTGGTTATCTGCGATGAAAATGTTCACTTTATTCTGTGTCCCGTTTGCGTTTTATTTTAAGGTTAGGTCGTGTTTCAGACAGATTTTCCAGTCTAGACATTTTATGCGGCTTTAACAATATTGTCGTGTGACTAATGGATATGTTCAATAAAAGCTTCCTGCCTGTATTCGTGTATCCAACTTTCTTTTGAAAACTCTACTTAAGAGTTTCATGAACTTAACATCACACTAGTGCCCTTAGCAGCCGAAGAAAAATAAAAAAGTCACAAAGAACGCTGAACGGAAACGCTGGAACGGATGCGACGGGGTGTGTTAGGGTATATGACGGTCAGCTGTATCGTTCGGTTGGACCTTCAATGTTGGAAAAAAGACTGTTTGTTAAGTCCATTATCCAAGCACTTAGATAATATAGAACTCTCAAACAGAAACAACCAATAAAAAAATGCATTCGATCCTGCGTTCACACATAGCGTTTACATTCGCATATTTATTCACGTGCCACGCAAACTTCAGGTTGTTTTCACCAAAGAAGTGCGAATCCAGCGCATGCAGTACCGACGCACCGGGGAGCCAAATAACTGTTTTTACTGGGTCAGGATTACTGCAAACAAGTTTACTTATACTCGTCTTTCACCCCACGCGTGTCAATGAAACTGTTGTACGGACTACGGACGGTGATACGGACGGACGGACAGACGAAAGGCTGGTTCAAATTTTGAGCAAGTCTTTGCTTTTTATTACAAATGCGTTGACGGAATTTTTCGATGAATTGATCCTCGTGATGTCAATGTGCCTTTACCGTTATGTTTGCACCTCGAAGTCAAGGAGCGGAACTGAGTTTTATATTTTTTTGTGTTTCTAGCCACCTAGTTATATGCAACTGTAATGGTTGCAGAGCAACGTTTATTCCTTTGTAATAAATCTTTGTTTCCTTTGTTCATTCATAAGCCTTACCTATTCATGTCAGTTAAAAAAAAAAAAAACGACCTGCAGGGTAATTGCGTAACACACTATCAGTAGCAATGGGTTTCATTTTGACAGTTCAACAACAGTCATTGCGTTATTTACGTTGTTGAACAGACACATTTAGAGGGCTTCTAAACGGGCCATGTTTTACTGCAATTTGTGGCTGCAATATAGTGGCCGGCAACCATTGCAAGCAATAACAGCCAGACTATGCAATATTGCAGTAATGTCCCGGCCATAATTGCCAAACATTTTAGGTATGGCCATATATGGCTATAATAACCATATCCACAATCTTTTTTGTTTATTTTTTTTTATTTTAAAACAATATAAGCTGCTGCGACAAGTGTGATTTTGTCAGCCATTGCTGCCGATGTGAGTAGCCCGTTTAGGAGTCTGCATCATGAGCCATACTATTGCAGTCATATTGCAACACATGGTCCAGCCATAGAATTGCTCGACCATCAAGAACAATAAAATATTTTTGTAATGGCCAAGCAATTAGTTGCCAATAGTGCAGAAAAACGTTGCCCGTTTAGAAGCACCTTTTGGAACATATGGAGCAATGGATTAGCAATATGCTTCAAAATGATTCAAATTGAGAGTAATAGTGTGTTACGCGATTGGGGCGCGAACAATAACAACTAATTTAAATGAATCTTAAGTTATCTTAACCCATTAGAACATACCTAGAAACTAGAAATAAGGAAATCGTGTGGTATAAGGCAAGAAGTGAAAGCATTTTTATTTCATTTTACTTAATATTTATTTACTTAGAGTTTCAGTAGAGTAAATTGCGATCAATTTAAGGGAACAGATCTTACTTTGCACGTACTAAATATATCATGCATTTATTTTTATTAAAGCTACAGTAATCTAATGAAGTAATAACAATTACCACAAAAAAAAAAAATCGTATTAATTTTCAAAGAAGATTCGTAGTCAGTAGTCAGCCTTTTGTGCTCTAGAATTTGATGGATGCGCGGGCGCAACCGCGCAAGCCGCCCATTTATTTGGAGCCTGTACTCTGCAGCTTCACCGCGCTATGTACCGTTCAAATAGTGGTCCAAACCAAATAACAGCTAGCTCAGACAAAACGCTGCGCCCGCGTCGCTGTATATGTGAATATTCATTACCACATTACACTACAGATGTTGAGAATTATGAAATTTAGTTTACATTGATACTCGTATAAAATTTTATGAGCAAGATTTTAAGTATGTTTAATTAAATGACCATATTATAATGAGTCGAAATTCTTATATTATGTATATCCTTATAATGTATTAAAATTCTATTATGTAATAATTTCCTTAATGTATAGTAATAATGTGTTTAAGCAGTTCCTTAACCTACACGTGAAAGGGCCTAACTAAGGTAATGTAAAAAGTACCGGAAGTTACGTAGCAATAGCCAAACGTCAAAACAAAAAGTTTAGGTAAACAAGATTGTTTTAAAGATTTGTACAGTACACTTAAAAAAAAAAAATAACAAGCTTGATTAATGTTTAACACTTACTCATAATAAATTACTACACGTTAAGCTTTCTCTAGAGCTTACAAATAAAACGTATGTTAGGCATTTGTGTACAGTGATTAATTATCTCTAAATTAGAAAGAAAACTGGCAAACTCATCATCTACCTAGCCTTTTCCCAACTATGTTGGGGTCGGCTTCCAGTCTAACCGGATGCAGCTGAATACTAGTATTTTACACGGAGTAAGTGCCTATCAGACGTCCACAACCCAGTTACTGGCAAATACTATACCCCTTGGCAAGACTGATGATCAGACTTTCGGGCTTCTGACTACCCGTAACGACTGTCAAAGATTCACGAATGACAGCCGGGACCAACGACTTAACGTGCTTCCCGAGGCACGGAGGGGTCTCTGTATGTAAAGATGGTTAACCTGATCGATCGACCTGTGCGGCAGTTATTATTTAGCCATGGGCCCCCTGAGAAAACTGGCAAACTAGCGATAAAAATAAAGAAACTTGAAAGGAACTAAACAAGTCTATTTATTTAAAGACAACCAACAAAGCATACACCAATAAAAATACATGTTTCAATACCCATATTATTTTTACAATGTATAGTGTAGCCTTAATTAAAAGCTGCCACGGCATGCATTAAACATAGGAGTAGGAAATGCAGTTACAAAACATATTTAACAACAACTTTTTTTTTTTTTTTTTATACATTTAAGTAAATTAAAAAGACAATAGAAACTACAATATTAATTTTTCATTTTTATGATAATGCCTTATGCAAGACAGCCTTGACTTTATGTAAATCAATCAATCATCAATCAATCATTTATTTGCAAACATGGGTAACTGGTACATAGATGTTCTTTTAAAGATAATAAAGTGCTCCATATTCAGTATTCTACCGTCGCGTGGGCATGCAAATAATAATATTCAGTCACTATTTTTAAAACATTACAATACAATTAAAATAAAATTAATAATGTCAAAGTTAAATAAATGTCGTTTAGAGTACAAAAAATACAAGTAATAACAATAAAGAGTAAGACATATCAATATCTACGCTGGGTGAGCGTGACAGGCCATTTATGTTATAGTAAAATTAATTATAATGTGTCATTAAATTACATAAAACCGTTTGATATAAAGCGTCATATCAATTAATGTGTAAATATATTCACGGTCTATCATATTTAAATACCTTCGTTACGAAATATTATGAGACGCAAATGCGTACGTTTACTTTAGACAAGTTATATTAATAACTTAATTAGGATGGGTTAGTTGTGATAGTAAAGAGTTAAACGTGTGATATTTTATGTATTCTTGGTTTTGCTCCTTTATAATATCTACTATATCTATATAAATAAATAAAATTGAATAGATAGCAAAAAAGAAAAAATACGTGTCTCATCATTTTTCATGTAGATTATTATAGTAAAGCCGCAACTAAATCGGGGAGGGACACCTCGCGAGGTTTCCTTGTAAATGCATATGAAAGTATATACAGACTCTTATTAAAAAAAAAAACTATTTAAAAAAATTGTTTGTCTGGTTTGTTTCGGCTAATCTCCGAAACAGCTGGACTGATTCTGACGGGACTTTCCCTGGCAGATAGCTGTTGTTATAAGGAATGACTAAAGCTTTGATTTTAGAAAAAGAATTAGGTTTCCGTGCAAAAAAGCGAATACCCATGAACGCGAACGAAGTCGCAGGCACAGCTAGTTTAAAATATAATATTACGAGTGCCATGCCAATAGTCTAATTATGGTCAGAGATATACTTACATCGATTTAGGTACTATCAGAGATAGTAAAATACATAATAGAAACGTTTAACCAATGTCCTTCTTAGAGAAGAAGAACCAATACCTGATGGCTTGTGGTGATGTGCATCAATGATATTGTCTGCTAATACTATTTTATATTTTTTTATTCGACCTATATTGTCCCAGTCCAGGGCAAAGGTCTCCCTCATAGATTTGCATTGTTTATTGTGCGATTCCTTCTCCGACTAATCTTCCGTAAACGCTTCTAGGTCGTCACGCCAGCTTTCCTAAGCTTCCCTCGGCGACGACGGACGCCCGTCTTCTGGCACCCACTGCCTAGCGACTGGCCCATCTGCTATTACCATAAATAGAAAATTAATTCAACTGTATAATAAATTGCAACTTTTGTCGGATTACTTTACAAACGTCACTGCATAATTTAAATAGACACGAGAGCTACATCTTTTTCAACTTTCAATTTCGACTTTTCGAATTGTAACTTTTTAAAACTCTCGTATGTAATATTGTTGTTGTTGTTGTTGATCTCGTAAGTTGTCTCGTTGTATTGTTGTTTTGTTTGTCGTATTGTGTAAAGTTCGAAATATATATTAGAGCAAACGTGCCTTATTAAATCCTCCTTAAAGTTAAAAAAAAAACCATGGACTAAAAAAACAAAATCTGATGGAAACGTGGAGGCTTCCGGCTACTGGGACCGCAATTAACTAGGACCGCGGTCCCAGTCGCCGGAAGCCTCGAAACGTGTCCACAATAGTGAAAAAAACAAAACGTCTTATTCAAGCCTATGTCCCTACCTATGTAATTATTTTCTCAATACAGTGGTGTAACCCGAGCCACTAGGTGTAAAATATCCTTATTAGTAGTTGTCTATGGTCGCTACCGCTACTATCACATAACATCACACGCTTTCTCTTTGGAAGCGAGGAGCATTCCAATCGCTAATGCAGGATGTGTCGCTTGACATCTTTACTATACGTATCTATCTATATTTATATTTTTATAGGTAATACCAGATTAGGAATACATTAAGAAAGAAGAAAGGAAAAATATGTTTATTTGTCACAGAAACACGTGCATACAAAAAGATAAATAACTTAATTTAGGTAGAGGTAGATATAGATTCCTACATAAGTATATGAACTTATATCTTTCCCATTTTCCTCTTTTGTGATTTGAACCAAATGATTCCCACTTTACGACAACTATACAACGTGTAACGTTAAATGCGCAAAACCTGAAAATAGTTTGATCAGAATAACGAGCAGAATTAATTGAACCACTTTTTAATATAGGTCACATTTTCCAAAAAATCTTCATTAAAAACGTTGCCGTGTCTATTTATTAATAGGTCAAGCAAGCCAATGTCAGCGCGGCGCAGCGGCCCGGTGACGACTCCTCCCTCGATAAAGCGTCGTCGCAGACGCAAGAAACGATCAGAATGGCCAGTAAAACTAAAACAGCACATAAAACCTTTACAATTTTTTTAATGACTTATTTTCTCTCTGAAATAGGTCAATTGAATTAAAAATCAGTTGGGGTGTCTGAGGTTTTGCGCATTTAACGTTACACGTTGTATAGATACGACTAGACTAGAAGATAGATACATACGTTCAGCAACTAAGTCTTTCGGCTGACTGATGATGCTGACTATGATACGACCACCAAAGTGATGAGAACATTCTCTCCAAGCTGCGCTCAAAGCTTATTTATTCAAAAAGATCTGTATGACAACCACAAAGTCACTGTTTATAATTTTCCACCTAACAATAGTGCACTGATAATGAAATTACGACAATTATGCGCGATCTGCGATCAGGTGTTGGGAACAATCGCTGGCATTCCGTTACAGGTTGAATGACCATCCGCGTGCCGACACCTCGCCATCGCCACCGCATCATGTAATCGCATACTTACTTACCAAGTTACGATAATCAACGCTTATATGAAAGATTTAAAACAACTCGATCTAGATTTCAAGGCAGAAAGGCAGTCTGGCATAATCTTTAAAAAAAAATCGAACGTCATTTGAATTTCTCGCGATTTTTTTTATTGCCTCATTTATGGTCTTGTTTACTTTTACTTTTAAATTTATAGAACCAGTTGTATTATAGTGATTGATGATGTAGTTCTAAACTAGTAAGTAGCAGAGAATACTGAAATATATGATTCCGTATCCGTGCATAAATAGTGCCATACATAACTGTAGCAGCCTTGTTATTAAATCTATTTATATAATTTAATTTCTTGCTTATAAAATCTTTTACAAGATTTTATAAATCATTAACCACGTATCCGGAGGTCTACTCCCTGCCATGGAGTACGAGTAGTTTCGGCCGGTCCGGGCGATTCCTACTCCCCACCACCAACTGAAATACGATTAATTTTGGGCCCGACCTAAGAATGCTGACCGCTGTCCGAACTCCCGATATATTTTTAACCTTTGTAAAAAGTTTAATTAATAGGGTGTACTCGTGTACTCCGATATTTCGAACTACTTTCGGACGGACTTTAGTAGCTATATTGCGCATGATCCAATCAGTCTGGAATTAACTTATCTCCACACAATAACCTAACGGAAATTGACACAACAAAAACGCTTTTTAAAAATATCTCGTCTTACAAAAAAAAATAACAATGGAAGATGTCTCAATCAAAATCAGCTCAAATTCGTTCACAATAAAACTTAAAACATAAAGCTTCGCGGATGTCGGTTTACGTGTCGAGGTCAACCCATTGTTCGTGTTATTATTATAGGCATTATGTGATCATGCCTTGGTGTCTTGGTTTGTCGAATTTACATTCAATATGGATCCTTTTTTGAATCATTCATGTTTGTATGCTTAAGAGTTGTCTTCTTTTTATTTTTTAATACAAGATGGCATTATTTATTTATTTATTTATTGGATCTCGAACAGAGGCTACTTGCAAGTCTACTTAGAACAGGCACAAATACAATTGTGCGCTTCTAAGTAGGTATAGGAGAAGACCACATCATTTACTTATAATCTAAGTAAGATTGACAAGGTAGACCTATTTTTCTATTCTGTTTTTTCCTTGTCTGTTTATACATATATGTGTGTACATATGGTAAAATTAATCCAAAAAATTTAGCACGAAATTCATACAAAGGAAACAAAGTGAATTACTTAATAAATGAATAATAACAATACAAATGAATAACCAATATATATTATAAAAGTAGGTAAGTGCACAATGTGCGTGCCGCTAAAACTCAGAAATGAGTCCCGGTACGATCAAGGGAGTCATATTATGGTGTGGTAACCCTATATCTCCTGTCTATGAAGAAGGTTCCCGTTTTTACCTGAAGGGCATGCTTTTTAAGATACAAGAGCTGGAATTTTCGCCCTCTAGAAATTCCTAGAACAGTCCAGAACATTCGAGAGCATTCCACAACATTCCAGAACATTCTGGAATGCTGTGGAATGTTTCTGAGTGAAGCCGGGTACCCCAGCTAGTAAGAAATAAAGAATAGCCATAAAAGACAACAGACAAACATTACAATAATACTTAATAAATCAATGTTAAAAAAGAAATTTTATAAAAGCTTTGTGAACTGTTAGCTCGATTCTCGCCAACTCTCATCCAGCTGTTACCAACCACCCTGTGAAGATCGTCGCTCCACCTAGCCTGAGAAAGGCCTAACTTAAGTTTGCCGATTCGCGAGGCCACGAATAGCCATTGCGAATAGCCGTAAAAATGCGAAGTTACATGCTCATGTAGACACACTTGCAACACAAATCTCTGAATACATTATTATAATAATAATTGAGAAGGTAACATGCAAACAAAAAAAATCTGTAGTTACTACTGATTTTTTCAGTATTCTGAAAATTTACATTATTGTGACTTAAGCCTGTTTGCATGTTACCTCCTCAATTATCATCATTGTGTCTATTCTTCAAATGATTAACAGAAACAAAACGATGACATAAATTCGATTAGCGCTCGCTAAACCATATAAAATCAAAATCAAAAGTCATATACTACCTAAGTTTATGTAGAGTCAAATAAAACAAATTTTGTTTAAAAAAAAATAACTTTACTTAGGTAAAAAAAGCCCAAAAGCTCAAATTTTATCTTTATCGCTAGAGTATAAGGTTTAAAGTTGATTGGGAAAATTTGACAGTTTAAGGTAGCTTGATGTGCTGGCGTCTGTACCAATTCTTAACAGGCCAGTGTTTTTTTTTTTCACCACTTTTCTAATTTCACGAAACAAGGGCTTTTATTTAACAACCAACTGCTGCCCGCGATTTTGTTCGCGTGACAGTAATACCTTTTGTGTTTCTTTCTTTTTCTAAAATAAAAGTAGCCTAAGTACAGGAGTAACTTTGGCTACTTTCACTGTAGTCAGTGCTGATGTTTATATGAGCGCAGCTAGCTGATGTTATAAGGATATAAGATCTGCTATGCATCAAAAACAGTCCAGCCGTTTCGGAGATTAGCCGGAGCAAACAGACGGACAGACAAAAAGCTTTAAAGTACCGTATATACTTTCATATGCATTTAGTAAAAAAGTTGTTACTCGTATTTTGACATTAGAAACAGACATTTCAATTTTATTTATTAGCCATTTTATAGACATTTTAATTTTATTTTTGGGCGAAGCGGAGCGGAGACGTGTAGACGTCTCTGCTCCGCTCTGCCCAGCTCCGCTTCTGTGGAAAGGCACCCTTAATATAGAAGATATGATCGAGCTAAAAGATGCAGACACCACGCAGATAGATAGATTATCATTTATCGGATCACACAAAATTACACATTGAAAAGCGAGTTATTAGCGCATAGGCGCAGCTAGCACATCGCAGTTTAGATCTGAAGTATTGCGCTCGTTAAACCTAGCACCTTATTGTTACGGGCAATTTACACAATGCCGACAATACTATTTACTGCCTGCTGTTCTGCTCACCTTGTATGGCAAAACGTTATGCGTACTTATAAATACGTGTGTAAGCAGATAGCGGTCTTCTTCCTCGTGTTTATCGGATAGAATTCGACTTGTATCAAGTAAAATGGCCGGTCGATCTATCAGGTTACGCTGGCCGCGGTTGGTCCGTGGATGGGTGATCTTTACATACCAAGACCCCTCCGTGCCTCGGAAAGCAAATTAAGCCGCTAGTCCCGGTTGTCATTGGTGTTTCATTGACAGTCGTTACGGGTGGTCAGAAGCCCGAAAGTCTGACTACCAGTCTTACCAAGTATCACCCAGTAACTGGGTTGTGGAGGTCAGATAGGCAGTCGCTCCATGGAAAATACTAGTATTCAGCTGCAAACCAACATTAGATTATATTATAATCAAGTAAAATGGCCATGTGTTGGTGCGAAGTCTTTGTAGGTCGAATTGCTGTCATTCAAAAATCTCCTGTTACATGTTACGACTGGGAACGGAATCCGTTTAACGTTACTTCACTGTACGCAGTAACTCATGGAGCATTAAATAAGTTTTACACCAATGTGGCTTCATCACTTTTTAGACCATGGTTTCATTGTTGTCATTAGTAATAACTTATTTATTTAGTTTCCTTCGATGGTCCTAGTTTATCATTTGTGACTTCAAGTGACTGCATAAATATGTAAGCGGTCACGCCCTTTATACCTG
This sequence comes from Eremobia ochroleuca, assembly GCA_949629135.1. NCBI lineage: Eukaryota > Metazoa > Arthropoda > Insecta > Lepidoptera > Noctuidae > Eremobia > Eremobia ochroleuca. The sequence goes on along the minus strand of OX451401.1, from coordinate 15,004,091 downwards.
GAGGCTTTTATTTAGATAGTAAGTTTTTGTTTACATTTTTTAATTGTGATATATTATTTTTTTTCTTGAGCACGTATAGTTTTTCTTGTATGTGTTGGTATATTGGCGTGGCTAGCTGACATACAGCAAATAATTTAAGTTAGTGTTATATGTCTTGTAATGTTAATTACTTTGCATACCTTGTATTGTATTTATTCGCGTATTTTCAAACTGAACAGACGGCTGTGCTGCTGGGGAGTTTGATGCGCCACTTCTTCTTCCCAGCGAAAGCACTAGGAAGTGGTGAAGGGCGGGCGTTTTGGGGGACTTTCTTTTGTAATTTTGACGTTCGAAAAGAGCTGATTCTCAGCCTAGTTTGAATAAATGAATTTGATTTGATTTGACAGACAACAAAATTAGAAAATTCTTCGTCCTAAGTACAAATAATCTTGAACAATCAACACGATTCATATCTACGTTTTGAATCATTTCAGGTAGATAGATATTCCATTTCAATACAAACAACACATGCTGACATAGCACCCACTTCCGCAGATCATGTACAAAGGTGCTCGATGCATCGTAATGAACTCCGGACTCCCATGGTCTTAGTTCCAAGTACAAGACAATGGCTGTCACGGGGGTATCGTGTCGATATAATTATTGTGATGCCTGGCGCACCAATCCGTTATTTGTGGGAATGGCTGACTCTTGTGAATGTTTGCAACGGATTGTTTTCTGATTCGTCACTGGGATCTTGGGTCTTAGAAAATACTGATGGTGTACCTACCTACTTTGTGTGACAAGAAGAAGGGTATGATGTATTTTTTACAAAGGTGTGACGTTGATATGACTCGTCACTGAAACAAGAAAAGCGTCTATCTTTTCTTATTAAACAACATTACAGATATCGAATGAGTTGTACGCAATACCAATACGAGATTAGCTCATGCCCTGATCAATACGCCAGACAACAAAGTTGGTATCGTACAGACGCCAGCACATCAAGCTGCCCGAAACTGTAAAATTTTCCCAATCAACTTTGAACCGTATGCTTTAGCAATAAAGTTGAAAATCGATTAAAGAAATTTGACAGATTGTAGTAGCTTGATGTGCTGGGGTCTGTACCTAACTGACCAGTCATGTACTCAATCCCTCGAACAATGATATGATTATTAAAGTCAGCAGAAAAAGGTAAACATTGAGAGAAATCTGTCAGACGAAATATAAGAATCTGCCATAAAATTGCCAAAATAACTAAACACTTAACATCATTTACACGATAAATTAAACATCACTTCATCACCCATCAATAAATAAATTATGCTTTCACATCAAATCAACACCCTGCCACTTCATGTCTTGCCAACGAGGCTTCCGGCTACTGGGACCGCAATTAACTGGGACCACGGTCCCAGTCGCCAGATCCGTAAAAATTAAATATTTTTCTTCCGGCGACTGGGACCACTCATAGATAACTTAAAAAATTTATTATTCAAGCCAAAATCGGTACAGTCAAACGAAAAAAATTCTAATTTATTTATATGAATATCATTGACTCGTTCTAGACATGATTTTATCCTATGCGCTTAGTAATAGATAAGCTAGCCCGTTTTTACGAAATTCACACATGCAGGTAAACACACACAAAGGTTTACGTTATTTTTTTTTAATATTTACGGACCACTTAAAGGCTGATTTTGTGTTAATAATTACTTACTTTCTGATTGTTAATTGTTTGAAAATTGTTGATTATTATTATAAGCACGATTTATGTAATTTTTTTTTTTATTATTGTTAGCATGTAGACTACAGCCGGTCGATTCTGTAAAAATCTCACCGTGAAATCATAAGTGAAGTGAGCACTTAATAGTGTTAATACCTAGCGAATGACAGCTTACTCCACGCTCACTTCACCCAAGCTTTCACGGTGAGATGGTTACAGAATCGCACGGCAGTTCTGTTATTTAAAACTTTCGTAATAAAAACATACACATATTACAACAGAACTGTATTCAAGGGCTGTTTTTTTATATCAATAAATGATGTTTTTAAATCAAAAAGGATTTTTCTTCAATTATTACAGCTAAAATTTTTCGTTTGACTGTACATTTTTTTGATTTCAGTTATCATTTATGAGTGGTCCCAGTCGCCGGAAGAAAATTATTTAATTTTTACGGATCCGGCGATTGGGACCGCGGTCCTAGTTAATTGCGGTCCCAGTAGCCGGAAACCTCTTGCCAACATTCCAGCGTCAAGCGGAATATTTTCGTCGCATCATTAACTACCTGTCACGACCTACATCATCCACCTTATAGTACGTGATTTATAGCATCATTTCATGGTGTATTTGCGGTGTGCCGACTGCTTCAGGAAGTCACAATTACTAAGATCGATGCCCACCATCGAACTGGTTTAGAAAGCCACTCAGTTTGCAGTCATACGCTAAGTACCGGAAAATAAGAATTAAAGTCATGAAGTTACTTATAAGGGATATAGAAAGTTAGTCAATCGTATAAGGAATTGTTTCTGACAGAACTGAGTTTGGAAAATGTGAAATTATAAGCTTGAGTATGTTAATTAAAAACTTTGAATATCTATTACTGGCCATAAAAAAAAAATCATTCTTTGCAATTCATAACCACTCCGTTTAGAAATAACTAAAATACATTTATCCAGACAGACTATTAGCAACTAGAAATACTTCAGTTACGGACGATTTTAGTACGATTTTATGGGCTGTGTGATTACAGCAAAACGGTAAGTATAGTCGTAACTCAGCAATTCACACTTAGTGCAACAAAAAGAAGCTCACTTGGTTACTTGGCATTAGTCTATTGTATTGTTATTGCCATAATTTATTTCTTAACATGTCTGTTTCGGAGAAACAAGAAAGGAGAGGACTCTTGCCAATTCACTTGTATAAAAATAATATGTATCTAAGGGTAACAAAAGACAGTCTAAACACTAAATAAATCATATAAAATAATTGCATGGCTGTATACGGTGTAAACTTGATAGAATCATTTCATTTCAAGCTTTCTGTAATTTCCATATTGTGACTGCTAATTTTATGGGTCGATTTATTGTCAGTTTTATTGTTTTCTAGTTACATTGGAAGATGAGGCACTAAGCATTGTAGCTAACAGGAAAGGGAATGAATAGATTACTTTGAAGAAAGCCGTTTTGAATGGCCATAAAACCATGGAGTTTCTTGCCCGTTTTTTAAATAAGATTGTTCAAAATATTTCCTCTTTAAAAGCCTTATGAGTCTGGTACCTACTTACCCAGAATAAAATGCACTACGAAAAACATTTGCTATTTAACCTGCCGACTGATAGGAAAACTTTGATGATTGTCGGTTGGATCAAGATACCAACATACCAACGGCATTGGATGAGCGAATAAAGCAGTCGAATGGTTATATCAAAGATTTTTAGAAAAACCGATTTACTCAAATTGAAAATTTTGATTTTAGTCTTGGCTAGCCTAGATTTTGAGTCAAAATCAAGATCATCGTCATCCGTTTGGTATAATTTACGTACGATTACCAGCCGAAATAATGCCGCTGGAAAACCGTAGATATTTGCAACAAAAACTGTAATAGGTAGTGCACACGGAGGAAGAGGATACCGTTGTCGTAACCGCAGTGCACACGATTCGTCAAAACCTAAGCCTCGTCCAGACACTGAATACGTAACTGTATCGATCGGGTATCGATAATCGGCCACCGCACTGACTCGAGAATGTAGTCTGAACATGAATACCATATCATCGATGTTCGGGCACAGTAGCGATGAATCTAAAATGCTATCATCTGTTTTTTGTATCTTGTACGTTAATAAATCCTCTAATGTATAGACGTATCATATTATGTAATGCATTTTGAGGGCCCGTTTCATCTATCCATTGATTATATCTATTCAATATTTGGTTAGGTGCAACTTCTTAGGAGTGCTACAAAAATCTAAATCAAATTAATAATAAAAAGATTTGTATGGGTTCAATGAAAATAAATCCCACTGGATATTATGTACGTAGCAGGCAGTTCTTGCTTGTGGAATAAACCGGACCAGGAACCAAAAACCACTTAGAAAGCAGACAGATTATTTGCAAAAGATTCAAAGTCGGGACGCGTTTACGAAGGCTCGGGCATCTGGAAGAATCCCCATGGGATTAACAAGACGAGGGAAGAATTACTTTTATCAGAAGCATAAAAAGCCTCTTTTACAAACTATAAGGAATTATAGGTGTACCTACAACCAAAAGATGAGCACGTGTGCAATATTCAAACAAATTATTTACTTCGGCAGGTATCTACTACCGTATATTTGTGTGTTTTGGTGCAAACGAAAGTTTCAGTCATTTCATTTCCAATCATTTAGGTTTTGCCGAGTCATCGCTTTTAAAATATCTATTTGTAACTGAGATTTGAAATTGCTAGGGCGTTCAAGAGGTTTTAAATTCAGTTCATTGAACTAATCATATTCATTATTATTCGTGACTGGCTAACATAAAGACATATTATTTAATTTTAACTAAAGTAAATATTATTATTTCAATTTCGCGCGTCACGGTTCTCGGACCGGCTGAATTCTTGGCTGCACTACGGGCGAAACGGAAAACATTATGTTTAGGACATAATATATGAGATTTACATAATTACTTATGCATGCAGATTTTTCATCAAATTATGAAGCACTGGCAAATAAAGTATTTACCTACAAACTACACTTTGACAGTCTAGCATTAAATTCTTGTAAAGATAAACCTAGAAACCTAATGGTTGTTTATTCTTTAGACCATTTTTAGGGTTCCGTACACAAAGAGTAAAACGGAACCCTATTACTACCGCTTCGCTGTCCGTCCGTCTGTCCCTACGTCCGTCTCTTTGATCTCGGTAAGGGAAGGGAGAGACCTGAAGGCCAATTCTCGCAGTCCCATATCGGCGACAAACAAATTTCAAAAACTTGTCAAAAATGTAGGGAAATTAAAGGTATTTTTGACAGATTCAGATCAAACTGTGAACGTTCTTAGAATTACCCCTCAGATGTTGGACAAAATCGACATTTGAGCATATAGAAATCATTGGGCATCAGAATTGAACCTCAGTCACACTAATATTATAAAGGCGAAAGTTTCTTTCTATTTTTGTTAGTTCTTCACGCACAAACGGCTGAACAGAATTGAATGAAATTTAGCACATAGATAGTTTATAATTACCATTAACACATAGGATACTTTTTATCCCGATAATCCTACGGAATCGACACATCTGCAGATGAAACCTCGGGGCACTGCTAGTAAAACATAAAAACAATAATTTGAAAAATATATATATCACGCCTGTATTATCCCAAGGGTAAGCAGAGGAGTACCTTCACGGATTTCAATAAAAGGCAAGTAGATAGATGGCATCCTGGTGAAGGACAGAATCTATCTTTTGTCTCGGTAGCACGTTCCTGTGGAATAATTTTGCGACATCACGCGGGTGAAGAAACAACAATAATAAACACACAATAATATTGACGTTTGAAAGGCAAAACTGACTAAGCGACATATAGGTCTAACTCTTTACAGGAGAACCGTTTAAAGTTTAACTTTACAGAAAAAAAAACATATAATTTCTGATTCAGATAATAAAATAAGATTTCCAAAAAAGTAAGAATTACACCTTTAGGATGATTAGAAGAATTTTTATGTTTTTTTTTTCCGAAATGTTACACTTTAAACTGTTTTCCTGTAAAGTTATCCCTATGTCTTTTGCCTTTCAAGTGTCACATAGTAGGTACATATGCATTGGACCAATATCTTATCAACACGTACGATTACAAGAAACAGGAAATTACTGAACGATCGATCAATTAAAAGATAATAGAATGAAGATATACAACGTGTAACGTTAAATGCGCAAAACCTCAGACACCCCAACTGATTTTTAATTCAATTGACCTATTTCAGAGAGAAAATAAGTCACTTTTTTTTTTTTTTTTTTGAAAAATGTGATCTATATTAAAAAGTGGTTTAATTAATTCTGCTCGTTATTCTGATCAAACTATTTTCAGGTCTTACGCATTTAACGTTACACGTTGTAGAGTTGTAGACTATGGCCTACATCCTCGATATTTTAACTATAACATGCCACCACATAGCCACTAATACAGCAACCAGAGCTAAAATATTGGCTTCTTGGTTGATTCGCCCGATTTATCTCGCCCGAAACGAGTGAATCGACACTTTAAATAATTTTTCTGTAAGCGACTCACACGAACTTAATTTTTTACATTTACTATCCCTTTTATTTACAAACGTTGCTTAAAGTTAAGTAATGATTAGTTGACGTTTAAATGTCTCTTAACTAAATCAAATCAACGTTTATAAATAAACCCTATTTGAGGAATAAATATTTTAAATATAAATATAATATGTATATCGAATTACATATAAATATAAGCACAAATAAATATACATGAATTTACTAAAAAGAAATAAGACAAACAATGAGAAAATATTAGCGTTGCGATGATAACTGCCAGCTTCTTGCGAATGTGCTCGCGAACATTTTAGGCAAAAATAGAGGCAAGATAATTCGTGCGAATGAATCATAAACTTCCAGCACTCCAATAACTAGGTACATATTCATAAATACACGTTGAGGATATTAGTCTAAAATAATTAGGAGGATGACTATAATAGTCTAAAATAATTAGGAGGATGACTAAGACATCATGCAATATCATTTTATTTTTACATTCTGTACTTTCGATAGCCGCTGGTTCAGAAATTGAATTTTAAAAGTCATCAATCACACGCTAATATCCAAACAACAAAAATAGACTGAAAGTAGAAAGTGGATCATAAAACTAGAACATTAAATAAAAAATACTGAAAGTCTTTGAACAAATATCTAGAATGCAAAGAACGTAGTGTTGGAAGGAAAGGAATCTTAACACCTATTGTGTTTGCCTCGTTAATCACACAAGTATTGTAATGCGATATGAAATCTTTCATCTTTCATTGGATAAGCTGTTTTCTACTAGAGATCTGCCACGCCTTTAGCTAGGACAAACGTAAATAAAGCTGCACACAGTTGAATAGTTGGTCAGAATATTAAGCTAACCTATAAAAATATAAAGCAAACTTTAAAAAAAAGTCAGATGTAAACGCGGTAATCGAAAAAGATTCTAATAAAATGTTCGGATAACCCCCGACTACAAGCAAGTATATAACGAAAGATAACTAAAAATACGTCGGGGAATATGCATCATTGCATAAAAATCATGATTCGAGAATGGAATGAATGGTGGTTGGCAAGCATAGCGTGGGGCACCCCTCAGCTAGATGGAACGCCATCTTTTTAATACTTTTTGGAGACAGGTGTAAGATAATTATTCATACCTGTCTCCTCTTACGCGTATTGGAGGTGAAGTTGTGATCAAATAGCGGAAGTGAAACTCCAACTTGCAGTTAATAATATCTATTGTAATTACCACACACGTATTATTATTTTTACAGTTAGGTACACTATTTAACTAATTAAAAGTAGTGGGGACAAAATAAACTAATGACTTAAATCTAGTCCGTTTCCGGTGACGGTTGGCAAGTAAGAGAGGGACGCTACCTAAGGAACGCTATGGGTAGCGCCCCGGATCGTAGCTTCGTGTTGCCACCTAACAAGGGTGCGTTCCTGACGAACTTATAATTATTTATGTATAGAAACATAATACAGGCGACGCCACGTATTCTAGGTGCGTTCGCAAATGTTCAATACCTACGTAACGCAACAACTTTAAAAGATGGCTGGGTCAAACTGGACGCGGAAGTGAAAGAACTGGGCGGTGCTGCAACTTGGTGTTAGGGTGCGTTTCCACAGAAGCGGAGCTGGGCGAAGCGGAGCAGAGATGTGCAGGAATCGACTAATCACAATGGTTGAAATCCTCATCGCGTCACTCGTCTCGTCTGTGATTGGACGATTCCTACACGTCTCCGCTCCGCTCCGCCCAGCTCCGCTTCTGTGGAAACGCACCCTTACAAACCCACATAACACCCAGCAGAGCACCACAATAGGCTAAGATGTTTTATTGACAAACATCAAGTCCCACTTGCTTGCCTAATAAATATAAAGTAGAGAAGACTTTCATCCCGTTACCACTTACTCCAGCTGAAAATCAGCTTTAAAATGAGTAATTAACTATCATTGTCTTCAAAGCAAATGACGGTCACTTAGGCCACAACTCATTGAAACGACATTTTCCCGTCTATGACATACTTTCTACATAAAATGTAAATGTAAGTACACTTCTGGCGAGATGGAAAGCAAAGGCAAGCTTCGCAAACAGCCTGAGGCAAAACCTTGAATGATGAGTTTATTAACGAAGAAAGTATCGCTTAGGGCGACTTGATAAAAAGTATTGACCCACATAAGGCTGCCAGTTCCTTTTGGTAAATCGTTACTTGTGGTTAAAGAAGTACCCTAATTGCATTAGTGTGCATACACACGAGCGACACGCGTCAACGGGAGAAGCAGCTAACACGCTTTCAAACATAAACCGAGGGGTTTGGAGGATATTACTAATACATTGCTTCACTTAGAAAGTCATTACGAACAGTTGTTATTTTAAGTGATTTACACAATTATCCCGCTGGTATTGTATCTTCTTACCTATATACTAAATAAACGATTGTTTAGTAAATTAAACTATTGGAGCTTAATAGACCACACAAACAGCAATCGATGTGATAAATTAATTTAAAACTGATGACAGAAATACAAATACCAAAGTCAAATCATCTAAGGCACTTATCAACGGCAAGAAACTCCAGCGTTACTCTTTTAAAAATGTTTTACAATATTTTATTTTATTTATCACCTAAGTAATACCAAAGCAAATCTAATATCAGCTGTAGTTCTTAAAAAAAAACGAAGAAAACAAACATCGTAACGCCTGCAATAATGGACACAAAAAAGCAGCATTTAACTCTGAATTCAAGCAAAAAGCAACAAATTAAAAATGTTCGCTACGGCGATCATAAATCCGCACAGCCGTGCAAAGCAGCTAATTGCAATAGATAAATGAGAAAGATAAAACGTTTGGCAATCGGTCGATGGATCGGCGCAGACGCAATTTATCGCCAATTAAATTTGCATATTCCATTCAGGATGGCCTTTGTAATATTACCTTATTTGGAAAGGTTTGTAAGAAATTGCTGGAGATACGATGGGCTATTGTGTAATTTCTTGTGCTGTTCGAATAAATTCAGTTTCTTACACCTTCATGTATCTTGTGTCTAATAAATAAAGCTCTGGCTTGTTTGCTTCTGTTGCATTTCAGTGAACTTAAATATTTCCTTATTTAGATAATCTGCGACTGTCTTCTACAGGGTCAAGTGAAATTAGCTAGCGAGACTCCATAGGCGAGATGGGACCTAAATTGATTTGTTTTTTTTTTTTTTGTTCAATTGGTAGTTTTTTTTAATGTGAGTTCATAAAATTATCGATAAAACCGTCTCGTTTGCGGAGTTTCGCTACCTAAATTAATTTCCCCTGTATAGTATCTGCTTTCACAATACTAATCTCTTCTCATCCACATATCTGATCTGTCGTCTCTTTATTTCCATAATTATACTCTTTGATTTAATTTCCTTATTTACTGTTTTGCATTCACAATAACTAATCTCTTATTCATTAATATTTCTGGTTTATGATATTTTTATTTCCATACTCTGCTTTTAATTAATGATCTCATTTCTCCATTACCTAACACTTCCTTTCCCATACAACATCACAGTCATAACTCTGAGATAAAGATGTGCCGACAGCATTATCTGCCTGCTTACATCATTCAATATCAATAAAACTATCAATTTATTAACGATCGGATCTTTCTTCTCGTGTGAAATGTGAGCAACTCTTACGCAGGCACTTGCGTGTAAGACCACTTGTCTTCAAGCCGCACAAACTGGGTCGAGCACTTTCCCAGAGCTGCACTTTACTCGCACTTTGACGCTTATTCCGATGCTTTTACGTTTGTAATAATAACAGACAATTAACGTATAGATATTTAACGAGACGTGGTAACCAATTATGGCAATGTTTTCAACGTATGAGAAACGTTGATCTTCGAGTTGTCTCTACATGATGACGATGCGTAGCTGTTGCTGTTAATTCCTATATTTTACTGGCCGTTATCGGTTTTATCTTTTTGTAGCGCCGGGGATTCGCACTTAAAAGTAACTAAGGACTGCAGTAAGGACTGCAGTGCGATTCTGTAACCATCTCACCGTGAAAACTTAGGTGAAGTGAGCGTGGAGTGAGCTGTCAGGGTCATCCCACCTGATACCAGGGATTGACCAAGCATACATTTACAATCATAATCGAGATTTTAATAATATTTTTCTGCTAATTCTATTGATGATTTTATACAGCGTGTAACGGAAGGGAAAAAATTTGGCCCTCCCATAGTAAATCAATCAGCTGGTAGTCAGTTTTGTAAGGGAGGGCCAAATTTTTTTTTCATATTTCGACCTATGTTCTTTGGGGAAAGTTGTTGAGTTTCATGAGCACATTCACCTCCTTCAGGGTTGATACCCCCCTTCCGTTACACGCTGTATAATTTCAACGCTAGTATTTTAGTTGTCAATCCCTAGCATCAGTGGGATGACGCTGACAGCTCACCACGCAAGTTTGCACGGTGAGATTTTTACAGATTCGACCGGCTGGACATTTAAAGACCTATTTTGGGAAATAAAAAATGCGACCATTTATGGAGGTAAGCAAAACGATTTGAACCTGCGCTCTAGCGTAACATACTATCAATCTCAGTCTGTCTCATTTTGAAGGATATTGCTAATCCATTGCTCCATAATATGTACGAAAATGTGTCTCCTCAACAACGTAAATAACGCAATGAATGTTGTTGAACTGTCAAAATGAAACCCATTGCTACTGATAGTGTGTTATGCAATTACCCCGCAGGGTTTTATAAACGAAAATACTTTGCGTTTTCGTTTTATAATAATAACGTATCGAATTGAAGTAACAATATGTGCATAAATCAAAAGCTAATCATAGGCAAGCCCAGGGGTGCCGCATTCTTCAATAAATAATTGTAGGCACTGCCGTCGCAACCAATGATTTATTTGTTCTTCATCATATCCTCTTTCCTGCTCATTGTTACAGTCCAATTGTACTTATATGTAATTAGGTATTTATAGTTTTAATAGGTTTTGCGTATCATCACTACATAGTATAAAACAAAGTCGCTTCCCTGTCTGTTTGTCCCTATATATGATTAGATCTTTAAAACGCCGCAACGGATTTTGATGCGGTTTTTTTTAATAGATAGAGTGATTCAAGAGGAAGGTTTATATGTATAATACATGCATAATATAGTACAGAAACACTGATAATTTTAGAGGTTTCTAATGTGATGTCGTAAATAAACACATTTTTTTGCGATTACATTGTAAACGCTGGCTGAACAATGGTTCAGCCAGCGTTTACAATGTATGTATGTTTACGAGATAGATCAAAATAATGTACTACAGTACTGTACACCTTAAACGGCTCTACAAAAAAGTCCGCGATGGTATATGTCTATCTCTTAGGGATAACCCACAATAACCATTTTTTATCCTTAACTTTTTACGAGAAATAATGGCTCTAAAATTATCAGTGTTTCTCTACTATATTATACATATAAATCTTCCTCTTGAATCACTCTTATCTATAAAAAAAAACCGCATCAAAATCCGTAGCGTAGTTTTCAAGATCAGCATTGCACCCGTGCGAAGCCGGGGCGGGTCGCTAGTCTAAAACATTTATTCCCCAATTTTCATGATTGCACTTACTACTACTGTTTGTATCTACATCACCCAAAGGTTGACTGTTAGAAAATGCCTATGGCATTAAGTCCGCCTCTGTACATTTATGTGCTTGAAGTGTTAAATAAATAAATAAATTAGAATCAGACCTGTCGTGCGATTCTGTAACAATCTCACCGTGAAAGCTTGGGTGAAGTGAGCGTGGAGTGAGCTGTCATTCGCTAGGGATTAACACTATTAAGTGCTCACTCCACTTATGATTTCACGGTGAGATTTTTACAGAATCGACCGCCTGGTCCTATGTATACCACATAGGACCATAGGTAACGAAGGTTTTCTGGTAACTAAATATAAAGCTAGGTAAACATCAGCTTCAGTGGTGTAATTCTGTAGAAACTCAATAGGTACCGCCTTCACTCCCCAAGGTCTGAGTCGAGCGATATGATTACTGACAAATGCTTTCACTGACTAAACTGCCAGTCGATTCTGTAAAAATCTCACCGTGAAATCATAAGTGGAGTGGGCACTTAATAGTATTAATCCCTAGCGAATGACAGCTCCCTCCACGCTCACTTCGCCCAGGCTTTCACGGTGAGATGGTTACAGAATCGCACGGCTGGTCCACTCAAATCTTTTTGGTTCTGTCCTCAAAATACCATTTCAGGCACGAATCTACATTGTTCTCATATGATCTGCACCCTAATTGCGTAACACACTATTACTCTCAATTTGAATAATTTTGAAGCATATTGCTAATCCATTGCTCCATATGTTCGAAAAATCTGTCTGCTCCACAACGTAAATAACGCAATGAATGTTGTTAAACTGTCAAAATGAAACCCATTGCTACTGATAGCGTCTTACGCAATAACCCTGCTGATCAAGATTATGTCTGGACTTTAAAAAAGACTGACCCCTGAGTTTGTTTCACCATACCTTCATAGGAAATGTCGAGTCTATCTAGCTTATTTTTTTTATAATAATGACGTTTAAAAGTCATTCCGTTATCATTCCGATTTACAGAATAAACAATTTCATTTCATTTCACTCTTCTCACAGAAAACTGAGATTTTTCCTCATTTATTTATTTAATACTTTAAGCACACAAATGTACAGAGACGAACTTAATTTCTCGGATTTTATGCAATATTTTATAGTCATATTTTTTAGTCCTTTGAATTCCTGAAACGTTGCTGTTCAGAAGCAGTTCAATTCGCTGCGACAGTTTATAAATAGACTAAAATGAGAAGACCACAACCTATAAACGGATAATAATCTAAGATTACAAAAACCAGTAATAAACTGCATTACCGAATTCTTGAGAACTCTTTCAATTACCGCGTAGTTAAAAACCGGCCAAGTGCGTGTCGCATCACGCACAATAAAGGGTTGCGTTGTTGGAATGAATTTATTCCAAGAACAAACTTAACATTGTAGTTGAAAATCATGTTCTCCAATATATTTCAACTGCAAATGTAAGTTGGTCGACTATTACTCGTAAACTGGTGAAGCCAACTTAGCTGTGATAGTTTTCCTTTTAACTTCGTTATACAACGTGTATCGTTAAATGCGCAAAACCTGAAAATAGTTTGATCAGAATAACGAGCAGAATTAATTGAACCACTTTTTAATATAGGTCACATTTTTCAAAAAATCTTCATTAAAAACGTTGCTGTGTCTATTTATTAATAGGTCAAGCAAGCCAATGACACCGCGGCGCAGCGGCCCGGTAATGACTCGTCCCTCGATAAAGCGTCGTTGCAGACGCAAGAAACGATCAGAATGGCCAGTAAGGGTCAATTTATACTAGCGCAGAGTCGAAGCGCATCGAAGCGTCAAATTCTTTATAACTAAAGCGAAGCCGCACGAATGCGCGCGTATTCTGTCGAACACGCGCGCATCGCACTCTTTTACGTGTAGGTAGTAATGGGCATCAACAGCGGTGCTATTGAATCACTTGCCAGTTGACTCTCGTAGCTGAAACGTGTGTAAAATGGTTGACATTGATCTTGCTATGATATTACTTATGCACCAGGAAAATTAATTTTTCGTCAGAGTCCATCGTGATCAACATGGACGCAGGCCAATTTCCGACTGATGACGCGTAGGTTCGCTAGTGGGCGCATGGATACGCGAGAATGCGCGCGCAACAATCAGCGTTGTTCACGCGCAGACGCGCGAATTCGGAAGAATGCGCGCGACTTTTTAAAATCTCAGAAGTAATGTGTGCGTTACGCTGTGGAGTTAAGGTTGAATCTGTTATGTTCAGGTTTGGATAGACGCTTCGATGCGCTTCGACTCTGCGCTAGTATAAATTGACCCTAAAACTAAAACAGCACAAAAAACCTCTATAATGTTTTAATGACTTATTTTCTCTCTGAAATAGGTCAATTGAATTAAAAATTAGTTGGGGTGTCTGAGGTTTTGCGCATTTAACGTTACACGTTGTATATACTGCTATTGTAAATTTTTCTACATATTCAAAAACAACCATTTAGCTGGCAGGATAGGGGGAGGGGGGGGGGCTACACGTGACTGACAAAAATTAGTACTTTAAACCTTGATACTTCACAAACGGATCCCTGAATCGAAAAATTGTTGAGAAAAAAGAACCATATCCACTTTACGTGTACAGGAGGTACCCTACAATTTTTTTTTAATGATTTTATTTTACCACTTTGTCGGCGTGATTAACCTTTTGAATGTCTTAAGTTACACAGTTCGACATCAGTTCGTCAGTTCGCAATTGTCTTTCTATTGTGTCTCTAATTACGGTATTAGATGAGTCAATATGTATATCCATGTTAAATTATAGCTTTCTATTACAAAGAGTCTGAGCTAAGCTGCGGACGGACGAACAGACGGACATGGCGAAACTGTAAGGGTTCCTGTTTGACTATGGAACCCTAATAAAAATGGAAACAAGTTTACAACACAAGGCAAATTACTTAAAACAAGTTTCTGAAATAGCTTCAAGTCTCGTAAAACAATGTCATGAGCATAATTTTTGTTAAGGTTATACAATAAAATTATAATGATGATCATTATTTTTACGACATACCTACTAAAGTACTACTATGGTACTTAATTTAATATTCTAAAAGATTATTAGATAAATTGTAGCTCTAAAATGTTTTATTGTTGTACCTAATAAATAAAGATCCCTTATCGTGCTTGCTTTTGTGAAACAAATCTAAACATAATTCATTACTTAGATACTAGAGCAAGCATCCTTTCGTCTATGAAGACGAAAGGATGCTTGCGCATACAGCCACTAGCCAGTCTATTCTGTAAAAATCTCACCGTGAAAACTTAGGTGAAGTGAACTGGCATTGGTGTAAATCCCTAGCACAGTCACAGCTCACTTAACCTTAGTTTTCACGGTGAGATTTTTAAGGGAATAGACCGTCTGATGCCAGGGATTGACAGCTCACTTGACCTAAGTTTTCACGGTGTGACTTTTACAGTATAAAACGGCTAACCGCAAGGTGGAAAAAGTCGACCAAATGGATCAGACAACCACAAAACAAGAGAGCATGCAAAACGCATAACACTATTTCAATACAAGTGCAAACACGGATTATAATCATAATACAATCGACCTACTTACACGCTCTGATGAACTTGACGATGTATGGGAAATTCATTAGTACCAATATTTTTACATTTCAACGCTGCATTATTAGGAATTGTTCGACACGGTATTTGACGATGGCCGAGACTTACATGTTTTTTTTCCGAACATAGGTTTGATTTAATGAACCGTAAAATAGGAAGTGTAAATAGAACCCCTAGCAAGATGGATATTTTATGTGAAGAACGTTATTCGAAAAATCAAAAGTTATTTATAAAAATTACGTTGCGAATCAGCACTTTTTTAAAGTAAAAATTACATAAGACCCCCAAAACGCCATTTCCTAGTGCTTTAGCTGGGAAGAAGAAGAGGCGCAACAAACTACCCAGCAGCACAGCTGTTTTTTCAGTTAGAAGAACATGATTCTACAACGTGTAACGTTAAATGCGCAAAACCTCAGACACCCCAACTGATTTTTAATTCAATTGACCTATTTCAGAGAGAAAGTAAGTCATTAAAAAAATTGTAAAGGTTTTATATGCTGTTTTAGTTTTACTGGCCATTCTGATCGTTTCTTGCGTCTGCGACGACGCTTTACCGAGGGAGGAGTCGTCAGTTCACCGGGCCGCTGCGCCGCGCTGACATTGGCTTGCTTGACCTATTAATAAATAGACACGGCAACGTTTTTAATGAAGATTTTTTGAAAAATGTGACCCATATTAGAAAGTGGTTCAATTAATTCTGCTCGTTATTCTGATCAAACTATTTTCAGGTTTTGCTCATTTAACGTTGCACGTTGTATACAATAGTATACAGAGTAATAACACAACGAAACAACAAATTAAGTTATTAAACATTAAATTAAATTACTTGCCGTATGGCAGCTTCCACACGCCAATAAAAGATTAAAAAATAGATTTGAAAGATTAACCGGTAGAAGAAGCAAGGATACGGTAATATTAACCAAAGTGATTTCTGACCAGGAAATAAAGAAAATTAGCATAAACAAAACTTTCCTCGTCTCAAACAGTAGCTACATCTTTATTTTGCAATCTATTTGAATAGTTTATCACGTTTTGGTAATCAAACTTTCACTATGCGACCTTCTCAGTCAAATTAGCTGATAAAAAAAACGAGCGTTTATAATACTTTGCTTACTTCCAAGCTCTACATTTCCATGAATATTTATGATGAATTGATGAGTGTAGACAGGATGTCTATCGTAAGTAGCTACGTACAGACGCCAGCACATCAAGCTACTACAATCTGTCAAATTTCTTTAATAGATTTTCAACTTTATCGATAAAGCATAAGGTTCAAAGTTGATTGGGAAAATGTGACAGTTTCGGGTAGCTCGATGTGCTGGCGTCTGTACAATGACACCCTGCGATACATTATTATGATCATAAGTACCTATATCTAATGAATACTCCGGCATAATGGGTAGTAACGCTAGACTAGAAAGCAGACGACTAATTTGCACAATTGGGTAGTTGCATGATATTGAATACTATATATTCTAGTAGATAATAATATGCACACATGTAATACAATAATAGAATTCTAAATCAAATTTGAAATCGGTCGAAAAATAAAAAACTTATAACTTATAGAAACTTTCTGTCTATCTCTTTCTCGCAAAACGAAGTTTTGCATGTAATTTATATGGCGATACTGAACTATGACGTCACAATTCAGTATTTCCCTCTGTGTCTAATTGAGAGTTTTGAACGCTCATATCTTTTCAATTTTTAAAAATATTAAAAAACTGTTTATACCAAGCTATTAGTGAGGTAAAAAAGCTTCAATTTAAATAATAAAAAAAAATTAGTCAACTCGCGGATTGCGGAGTAGGCACTTGCAGATATATTTCCCTTTATTCCTAAACGTTGCTTGAAGTTTTCACTAGCGACTCTTTAACCATACATTTTTGACTTTAAACGTCACTTAACTTTAATCATCGTTTACAAATAAACCCCATTACGTATATCAGTCGGCCTGGCCTTTTCCCCAACTATAGTGGGGTCGGTTTTCAGTCTAAACGGATGAACTCTTTGAAGTGTGAGTAGCAAAAGATTCTCTTCAGAAGTGTTTCGACATCTCTTTTTTAAACGAGTGAAAATGGAACACCTTCCACTTTTGGTTAACTACACTTAAATTAATATACTAATATCCTCTATATTGGATGATTTTTTTTCAGGCTCCAAATTACACGGTGTTCTGCTCATGAATATGAACAACTTTCACTATGCGACCAACTCTGAAATTACAAAAACTAAATCAGCTGTTTAATACAAAAGTTCAATACCTACTTGACCAAAATGTATGAAACTGCTGATTTTTTTTTTCGTGATCTCAGAGTTGGCTCCATAGTGAGTTATTTATATTCATGGTGGAACACCCTGTAAAAATTTGGAGCCGGTAAAAAAAGCATGCTGTATTATAAGGAGGTATTTATGAGTTTGTATGTATCATTAATCTTCGAAACCATTGATCAGATTTCGAAAATCCTTTCACTAATGGGAAGCTTAAGTATTAGCGAGTGTCATAGGATACACATATGTAGTTTATGTTAAAAAAAGAAAATTCACACGGACGAAGTCGCGGACAGATGCTAGTGAGAAATAAATAAATACAGATCATCCATCGAAACTACTGAAACCGCAGTACCTAGTCACGATGGATCAAACTGTTGATTTTATTGAAGGGCAGTCTAGGAAGATCTTTACGAGCTATTGTTACTGTAGCATCGACTTCCCCCTCTCTCCTACACGGAGAGAAAAATCTTAGAAAAATTACTGTGCTGTCTCATAATCTGAGTGCATTTGAGTGGTAATTGAAAAATTACCATGCTAGCACAGTAAAAAATCTTATGCTGTACAGTAAAATTAATTGGATAAATAGTGAATTTTTCCCAATCTCACTCCGAAAATTTTCTGTAGATGTCACTTGCACTTACTTTACAGTGAGCAGCACAGTAATTTTTCTAAGAATTTTCTCTCCGTGTACGATGATGTGCCTGACAAGGTCCATAATTCAAGCCCATCTGTTTACCAACATTATGAAATGCAATAAAGAATTGTGAAGTTTATGTGAACAATCTACTACCGCTCGTGTTACCGAACAAGCTCTATTATATTGGTCCTCAATATAATCGGGTAAGACTGCATGTAGCCTAATGCATCATAAATTTCCTTGTCAAGGCATTTATCAACCGACAGTGTTTTGCCTTGGAATATCATAAAAGTTCTCTCGAATGCCTAGGTTACAGCCTGTTTGGTTGCAAGTAAAAGTTTATGAGGCACGCCATTACTTTCGCAGTAGCTATTAGATCTAAAGATATTGCGGAAAAATAGCATTTCGAATGTGTCATTTTACCATTGCGTGTGCCAAAAGGAAAACTAGCACACAAACCAATCTAGTTTATTTACTCAAACCACTGTTTAAATATTAATATATACCTGCGCATATCGTAAATCTTCTTCTGCCGCACTCCCAAGCTTTACCGAGAAAAACGAACATTCTGCAAATGTTGACATAATCCGAGTGCCTCATCTGCTCGCATGACTTGCCGGAATCTGCCGCCGACGGGAGAAACGCGGAATGCGTCGAAAGTAAAATTACAATGATTTAACGAATTGTGAATCGCCCGTCATGCTTAGCAAGTGAACAAGTGAACGAGATCTAAGTATTGGAAGACCAGATCTTTGTTTGCCATTTCCGGTGTTGTTACTGATTGGGTTATTGAGGAAACTATTTCGACACTTTCATATCTAGACTTAATGAGAATAATAAATTGATCATGATTTGGGTTTTGTTTGTGATGGATTTAATTATAATTGACTATCTGATAGTTTATTAGTTAGCTTAGCAGTATCCTCAGCTATTATTTTGTTTCTTTTACTCTTCATTATATTGTACTTGATGGACCTAGTACCTACCTACCTAAGCACAGCTTCCCAGTTGCATAGAAGGTCCATAAAATAAAGAAAGAAAATACGTTTATTTGCGGTAAAACATTATGCAAATCCATCCAATTGCAATGTGGTACTGCTCGTAGTTAGCCAGGTAATACATTAATGTTACCCTCAGGAGCCAGCACCCTAATTGCGTAACACAATTTGAATCATTTTGAAGCATATTGCTAATCCATTGCTCCATATGCTCGAAAAATGTGTCAGCACAACAACGTAATTAACGCAATGAATGTTGATGAACTGTCAAAATGAAACCCATTGCTACTGATAGTGTGTTACGCAGTTAGGCTGCTGATATTAACATCAGCTACTAGACTACCGAGCAAATGACTCCTTTCGTTACTTTGATATTAATCTGGAGATACTAACCTCAAAAGCCTCATCATATCTCATTTCATATCTCGGATCCAAAAAAACAATCAACTAAAGTGTTACCCTTATAAACAACCTGCCATAAATGACAAAGTCCATTAAAAGAACCGCTAATAAGGTGAGACATGATACTGCTAACTTAATGCCCTGCTACAGGGGTCATTTTATGTTGGCCCCTACTTTAAAGGCGCCTGTAACTCCTGTGAGTCATTGAATACGGCGCTTATGGCCACGGACCAATTACGATCTTATTTTTCGTATTGTAAAACAAGTTTGATACAAAACCGCTATCACTTGCATACTTTGTAACAAATTAATGTCTGGCCTGACAGTCGTTCCATAATATTGCTCTTGCGCATGGTTTTTTACAGTTTTCTTTTGTGGGTTAAACAGTTGGGTGCTCGTGTTTGAACTTGCATATGCAACATGTAACGTTAAATGCGCAAAACCTGAAAATAGTTTGATCAGAATAACGAGCAGAATTAATTGAACCACTTTTTAATATAGGTCACATTTTTCAAAAAATCTTTATTAAAAACGTTGCCGTGTCTATTTATTAATAGGTCAAGCAAGCCAAAGTCAGCGCGGCGCAGCGGCCCGGTGACGACTCCTCCCTCGATAAAACGTCATCGCAGACGCAAGAAACGACCAGAATGGCTAGTAAAACTAAAACAACACATAAAACCTTTACAATTTTTTAATGACTTATTTTCTCTCTGAAATAGGTCAATTGCATTAAAAATCAGTCGGGGTGTCTCAGGTTTTGCGCATTTAACGTTACACGTTGTATACTTTTTGTCATAGGTACATAAACTCACGCCTTTTTCCCCTGGGAGTTGGCAGAAACTACAAACGTGACCTGCAACGATCATTTTACTTCGGTTACGTTCATATCCGATCATACTTTTTGTGAACTAATATAAATATGAATCGCTTTACTGGAACAAGAAACTGAATACAAGATATTACTGAATAATAAACGCCTTTGAAAGTTGTAGTAGCAATATATCTTCTGCGCATTACATTTCATACAACCTACGGTCGTGTGTATTTTTTTTTCTTTGATACGCATCCGTAGTACTACAAAAACTCGTCAAGAGATTGATCATGACATAATTTTAATATTAATATGATTTTTGATCTCTTCTGCCAGATCTTTGCAGACCACGGCTACTCATAATCTTTCCCCTTTATTCATAAACGATCCTGAAAGTTAGAAACGCTTAAACATCAAAAATGTATGGTTAAACAGTCGCTAATCATTACTTAATTTTAAGCAACGATTTTATACAGGTTGTCCCTGGAAGTATTAATCAAATCGAATAGGGGCGTGGGCAAGGTCATTTCCAAACTTTTTAACCCTGGGAATGTCGCTGCAATTTTTTACGGGTGAAAAGTTATGACCAATTTGTATTTTTTTTCAATCACTTCGCATAGTGCTCAAAGAAAAAAGTCATAAAAACTATCAGTTCATTTTCTTTCAGGACGTTGTAGAAGAGTGGACCTTTCCTGTGGTAATACGTATACGCAGCTGGAAAACATGTGTTCAATAAGAAAAAAACATTTACTGCAAAGGCCACGTGCTGGAAAAATTGTTATTCAATTTTCGAGCAAAAATTTTATTCAAATGCACCGAATTTCACAGGGTTAAAACGTTTGGAAATGACCTTGCCCACGCCTCTGTTCGATTTGATCCATACTTTCCAGGGACACTCCGTATAAACCCCATCATCTATTTCCGGTGAGGTGATTACAAACTTATTTGTAGTTTGTAAACTAACCGTCACTTATGTCGATAAATGTGGACAGTAGTTTACTCACGCGGCACGGCAAAGTTATTTTGGTCCCTCAATCCAGTTTATCTTTTCGTTAGAGCAATATTCAGTGCATTTTATAGTTTATGGACTATAGTAATGTTACCTAATTATTTTGGTGAATGTAGTTGTACATTACCTAGCTGCTTACACTGTTATACGTACTTATTAATAAATATAAAATAACTTTGATTAACAATTTTCAATTTTCATTAAACGTTTTTTAATTATACGTTTTGAGGGTAATTTAGACCATCATCGAAAAAAAAATGGGAAAATTATCGAGACACGATTCCCGTGATAAACTATTTATAAACATACAAATTTGTACGGAACCCTCGGTGCGCGAGTCCGACTCGCACTTGACAGTTTTTTTTTTTTTTTTTTTGTTAAATTAGGACAGGCCAGTTTCCTCACGATGTTTTCCTCCACCGCTTAGAGGGCAGCGGTGATGAAATAATTGATACAAAGTAAAGCACCTGTCTGGGTTCGAACCTACGACCTTCAACTCTGTATACTGTACATCGTAAAGGCGTAAATAAGCACATAGGTATTCATAATGAAACTTTCTCTTGTTTCAGAACCAAAGCACTGAACACTAATGTTTGGGTCGGCTGTGACGCGATGCGCGAGGAGGACCTGGAGGTGGCACTCAAGGTGGTGATTGTGGGCGACGGCGGCGTGGGCAAGTCTAGTATGATCCAGCGCTACTGCCGGGGCACCTTCACCCGGGACTACAAGAAGACTATAGGAGTCGACTTCTTAGAACGACAGATTGAGTGAGTTGTTTTAACGTACCGAATGCTTACTAGAAGACAGACTTAACCCTTAACTGCATCGTGATGGAAATTTCCATCAACCAATCCAATGCCATATTTTCGTTTCGAGGTTTCCGGCTACTGGGACCACAATTAACTGGGACCGCGGTCCCAGTCGCCGGATCGGTAAAAATTAAATATTTTTCTACCGGCGACTGGGACCACTCACTGAGATAACTTAAAAAATCTATTATTCAAGCCAAAATCGGTATAGTCAAACGAAAAAATTTCTAAATTATTTATATGAATATCATTGACTCGTTCTAGACATGATTTTATCCTATGTGCTTAGTAATAGATAAGCTAGCCCGTTTTTACAAAATTCACACATGCAGGTAAACACACACGAAGGTTTATGTTATTTTTTTTAATATTTACGGTACCACTTAAAGGCTGATTTTGTGATAATTCATTACTTTCTAATTGTTAATTGTTTGAAAATTGTTGATTATTATTATACTCACGATTTATGTTATTTTTTTTTTATTATTGTTAGCATGTTGACTACAGCCGGACGATTGACACGGTGTCGATTGAGACGGTGAGATTTTTACAGATCTCACCGTGAAATTATAAGTGAAGTGAGCACTTAATAGTGTTAATACCTAGCGAATGACAGCTCACGCTCACTTCACCCAAGCTTTCACGGTGAGATGGTTACAGAATCCCACGGCAGTTCTGTTATTTAAAACTTTCGTAATAAAAACATACACATATTTATACAACAGAACTGTAGTAAAAGGCTGTTTTTTTATATCAATAAATGATGTTTTTCAATGAAAAAGGATTTTTCTTCAATTATTACATCTAAAAATTTTATCGTTTGACTGTACATGTTTTTGATTTCAGTTATCATTTATGAGTGGTCCCAGTCGCCGGAAAAAAAAAATATTTTTTACGGACCCGGCGGCGATTAGGACCGCGGTCCTAGTTAATTGCGGTCCCAGTAGCCGGAAACCTCTTCGTTTCCACAGAGCACGGGGATTCCCCGATTGTTACAGATATTCAATTAATTTCGTTCCCAGTAGATTCGTTCTGATTACATAAAGATCTAAATTTCCACCAGGCCAGTTAGAAAAAAAAAAGTGTTCTTTTGAATATATTTTTTAAAATATTTTTTCCTTATTATAGAGCTAATGTTATGTCTAAATAAATTTAATTTGATTAAAAAGTAAAAATCATTCAATTAAGGGTTGATAAACAGACCACTGGAACCGTGGAATCAAGACCAGTCTCAGAAACCACATTTCAATCCTGTCCACTTATTTCATCATCGGTAGCTCAGAATAAGTAAAGTAAAGCAAAGATACGGTTATAGTCTAGTGTAAACTTAAGCTCAAGAGGTGGCAGTCAATATGGTCATCGTGGATGACGGCGACGTGGGCATGTCCAGCATAATCCAGCGCTACTGCCGCGGCACCTTCACCCGGAACTACAAGTGGAGCATAGGAGTCGATTTCTTAGAATAGAACAGAATAGAATAGAAGAGGGGCCCGTGGCTAAATAATAACAGCCGCACAGGTCGATTGATCAGGTTAAGCTACGCTTGCCGCGGTTGGTCTGTGGATGGGTGACCATCTTTACATACCGAGACCCCTCCGTGCCTCGGAAAGCACGTTAAGCCGTTGGTCCCGGCTGTCATTCGTAGATCTTTGACAGTCGTTACGGGTAGTCAGAAGCCCGAAAATCTGACAACCAGTCTTACCTAGGGGTATCGTATTACCCAGTAACTGGGTTGTGGAGGTCAGATAGGCAGTCGCTCCATGTAAAATACTGGTACTCAGCTGCATCCGGTTAGACTGGAAGCCGACCCCAACATAGTTGGGAAAAGGCTAGGCAGATGATGAGAATAGAATAGAATACTCTTTATTATGTACATAGATTACAGACATAAATATAGAAATTTTACAAAGGGTGACACAACGACAGATTGAATGAGTCTTTTAGGTTGATTAATCTGCCCAATGTTAGTTAAAAGAAAAAATAACACTTCTGTTTTGGGCATTCGTTTCAGAACAGGGACGTTATAAATTATAAATCATTATTAATTATACATTATAAATCCCCTCCATCTCTTCTCTTCTTTTCTGTTTCTTTCTTCATTAACAAAACAAGTTGGTAAGTTTGTGTAAAAACAAAACCTTATGTTCCTCTCGAAGCTCCATTGCTTTGATATCTTCTTAAGTAAGGACCAGCCGGTCGATTCTGGAAAAATCTCACCGTGATAACTAGGGTGAAGTGAGCTTAGAGTGAGCTGTGAGTCATGCTGATGCTAGGGATTGACACTATTGACGACTCACTCCACGCTCAATTCACCCAAGTTTTCACGGTGAGATGGTTACAGAACCGCACGGCTGTAACTAAGTTAGTACAGCTTGGGTGCAACTGTTTTCTTGACCCCGAAAAAGTTCAAAGTATTATATCAATCAACACTGTTGAGTCATCCATCATAATTTTTAAAAATAAAAATAGTATTTTAGCGTCAAAATACCGAGCCTAGATAACCTCGAAAACCTTTTTTTTTTTAGATAACAAAAATAAAATCGAGACTAACATAATCTTTGAATTAGCCACCCAAAGCGAACTAAGATTAAAAATAATTGAGTGATCGCCGAGAAAAACTAAAAAGGCTAGATAATTATTGCTTTAATTAAATGAAGACATTCTGAGATGTCGTGTTCTAGATGCAGAATAAGTACTCTAATTAGTGTGATCAAGCAGCCACCGCAGGTGTGGTCTGATGTAGAATTGATAGCATCCTTGGAAGTCATCTAATGAAGGCAAATAACTGGAGGAAATTACGGTAGCTGAATTAACTGGACATGTCTTAGGAAACCAATAGTACCTAGTTACATTAAATAACATTTTCGTTTTGCGTCCATTTTGCATTGAACGTTCCCGCGTTATTTTAATGTTCCTACGTTCCGTTCCTACGTTCATTATAATAGGTGTTGTATAAATGTCGAAACAAGCAAATGTTTAGCAACTATTGACGTACAGAGCGTCAGCATTTGCTTTGCGATATGCCGATCTAGTGAACACAGTTCTTTATGAATCAAATTAATACAAGCAAATTCGTATGCTCCGTACGCTTCGATGCCCACAATACTGGAACTGCCGTGCGATTCTGTAACCATCTCACCGTGAAATCTTGGGTGAAGTGAGCGTGGAGTGAGCTGTGATTCGCCAGGGATTAACACTATTAAGTGCTCACTTCATTTATGATTTCACGGTGAGATTGTTTACAGAATCGACTGGCTGTAATATATGTGTGCAAGGACTACATTGGCACATTAGATAAAAAGCACAGGTAGCTCTTAAATCCAAAAAAAAAACCGACTTCCAAAAAAACATTGCAAAGTGAAAAATAACTTTAATTTCGGAAGTCGGTATCTTTGTATTTTAGTTTTTTGCCACGGTTGATTTTTTTTTTTAAGTAAATATTTTATTTTTAACTTTTTAGTGGGTCAGTTTGTAATATATCTAAGTCACAATAGCCTAATGTCAACTGCTCATCACCTTTCTTCTTCCTTTCTTTTCCTTTTTTTCTTAAGAGAACTCCTCAACAATTAACGTCCCTGCATCGGGAAAAGTAATATTTTATCTTACTGAGGTAAGGACAAGGAGAACTGGAGCTGGTTGAGAAGTCACCATCAGCTCCACTTTACCATACGCACGAGCATAAATTGCTTAGCACCCACATTAAAGTACCGAATCAAAATGGTAATCGAAAGAAGTAATCGTATCGCAACCCGTGAAATACTTATTATTGAATAGTTCCGATGGCCATCTGTGGTCTTCATCATCAGTTTCACTTCACCAAATGGTGCTTTCCAAGAGCAAATATACGAATTACTATAAAAATACCCAAATCGCTATAGGTGTGCCTATAACATTTGAGAGTTTTCCTCGATTTCCATGGGATTCCCTCATCAGGTTCCGACTTGGTGACAATGGGACCACCTTTCAAACAAAAAAGATTTTTTAAAATAGGTCCACATTAATTGATGGATAAATCGGTGAACGTATATAAAAAAAAAACACAAAGTCGAACATATAACCTCCTCCTTTTTGGAAGTCGGCTAAAAGTACGTTAAGCCGACGTTCTTTTCTTGCCGCATCCCGACAACGTTCATGCTTCATTAATCTACTTTCTAACAAATAACCTCCCTTCATCTCCAGGATCGACGGCGAGGAAGTCCGGCTGATGCTATGGGACACGGCAGGGCAGGAAGAGTTCGACGCAATCACGAAGGCGTACTACCGCGGCGCACACGCATGCGTGCTCGCCTTCAGCACCACAGACCGCGACTCGTTCCTCTCGCTACACTCTTGGAAACTTAAGGTGACTAACTTTTTAAACTTCGAATCATAACTATCAGCCTATAGCAAGCCACTGTTGGATATAGGCTGGATGTACGCTTACCTATGCTAGCTGTCCTTCGAAGATCATCGCTCTAAATAACCCGAGAGCGTCCTATTACTTGCCGCAAGTGCAAACCAAATTGGTGAGTCGATAAAAAAAAATAAAAAAAACATTAGCTCTATTTGCGGAGTTCTGAATTCTAGCAATTTCCTGATTGGAGAAACGTTATCATTTATGTTTACAGTTCATTCAAACTTAGATTACTTATTTATAAACATTCATCGTCAGATATTGCACCTTTAGGTACCTACTAAAGATAATTGTTTTCATAGGCATCCAAATATCCCGCTAAGAAAAGCTTGGCCAGATATGAATCATCTATTTATTGCAGATATAATGCATATTATATTCACCAAATAGCTCGTAGCTACCTAGAAAATCATTCAATAAGTTAAAATGAAACCAAAGACCCTCTATAAAATTCTGCAGTAAAA
Organism: Eremobia ochroleuca; assembly: GCA_949629135.1. Lineage (NCBI taxonomy): Eukaryota > Metazoa > Arthropoda > Insecta > Lepidoptera > Noctuidae > Eremobia > Eremobia ochroleuca. The sequence continues at coordinate 14,976,874 of OX451401.1, read as the reverse complement.
CCGCTTTGGACAGCAACTTCATGCTAATCGAATCGCAAAATCTTACATAGTTGGAAGAGATTTGATTTCACTACTTGTGCAAGTAATAACCATGTAAATAGGACAGTATTACTGAGAGCATTTGGTAAATGCAGATAATTTTATAGGTACTAGATACTCGATACATGTACCTTAATACTCGTACTCGCACATTGGTCATTGGCCGCATTTGACCCTGTTAACGATTGAACTAAGTTGTGTATGTTAATGTTTCTCGTTCTGGTTATTATAGAGATCACTTTTTGCGCCATTTTTATTGAGACGCAAGTCACGAGCAGCTGAGAAAAAGTTCACATTTAAAACATAAGTAACGCTGCTATTTTATTAGAAATACAGTATAGTACACACACACAAACCAGTGTAGTAGGTATAGTGTTCTACTTAAAAAGCGGTCTATCGGAACATAAATCTTTAAAACATACATTTTAATGCCTAACTCTTAAAATTCAGTTCCATGTTCCTAGGTATTTTGTTAATTGAAGCAGCACATTAAGATAAGTAAGGTCGTGACTCGCTCACACAGCGGCCCGTGTCCCGGCACGGCTTCACTATCTAATACACCGATATCAAGTAACGCACATCGACGTTTACATTACGCCAACTATATTTCGACCGGGCACATTCATCTCCGATCTTGGAATCATTAGCGAAGATGCACGGGTCTCACGCGTTCGTCCTTACCATCGCCTGTTTACTATGTGGAGTGAATTCTATAATACATGTTAGTAGAGAGTTGACATGTACACAATACTACGCGTCAGGGCAAAACTATGATCTGAACGAGTTGCCGGCACAAATGTATGGAGTGTACTTCTGGCCTCCGAAACAGAGGCAGAGAGACAGCTGCGAGAACATCAGCTTCAAGAAGTTGACCCATGAAGATGTGGCAGTGGCTAGCAATGAGTGTAGCAAACTTAGCTTACCGGTGAACGAGACTGTGATGAAAGCATCATACATCAATAATGCCGGGAAAACAGTCAATTTACTTTACTACGGCGATGCAGAAGTGAAGGACATGTATCGTGGTTGTGAAAAGAATATAGCGAAGTATATATTTAAGAAAGTGAATGATAATTATGTTTTGGGGATCAATTGTTCGGCTGGTGGGAGAGGCATATTGTATGCTAAGTTTCTGCCAAGCTCTTCGGAAGTGCAAACCGTCGTGGATAGCATAGAAATCATGAGTGGACGAGAAGGAAGCCCTGATTGTAGTCTTAGTCGTAGATAATCGTACAAATATTTTATGTTATATAATAATCTACTTATTAAAATGACGTGAACTCCAATAATAGTTTTGATTAAATGAATCCATCTTCAAGGAATAGGTAATTAATGTGATCATTTAATGTATTCTTGTGAAATGCAGAAATTATAGAAGTTTTTATTTTATTTTCAGGTGGAGAATGAGTGCGGGGAGATCCCCACAATCATAGTTCAAAATAAAATTGATTTAATGGACCAATGCGTCGTTGGACCGTAAGTACTTTTTTTGACTATTTGCTTATTTTTTTATGTCTGTTGGAAATACTTGACTATCCTTGTCTCTATTTCCAAGGGTGTCAAGTTTAAATAGTAGTATTATCCATATACATAATATTTCAATTATACACGGATAGAATACAAATGGACTGAGTGGTGCACAACTGCATATTTATATTTTTATTGAACATCAAAACATTTATACAAGAAAAACATCTTCATTGAAGATGTTTTTCGTGTAGGTATAAATTTGGCCCTCCCATAGTAAATCAATCAGCTGGTAGTCAGTTTTGTAAGGGAGAGCCAAATTTTTTTTTTCATATTTCGACCTATGTACTTTGGGGAAAGTTGTTGAGTTTCATGAGCACATTCACCTCCTTCAGGGTTGATACCCCCCCTTCCGTTACACGCTGTATAAACTTAACCACTACTTTAAATCTATGACGATTATTTCCAGAGACGAAGCGGAGCTGGTAGCGCGTGCGCTGGGATGTCGCCTGATGCGGGCATCGGTCAAGGAAGACGTGAACGTGGGGGCGGTGTTCAGGGCATTAGCAGCAAGATGTCTGTCCGACATGCGGCGAGACGACGCTGACTCAATGCCGCCTTGTCAAGCTCCCGTTATAGGTAAGATTTTTCTTCTTTCGACACTTTTTTACCCAGTAGGTACTACGTTAAGGTTTTCTTGAGTCTTCAAGTCTTGGTAGCAAGTACATTTCACATTCCCTACTAGGGACTCTAGGTGGCCAGTCCTCATTCCTTTCCAAAGATACCCCTTATTGTGGCGTAAAACGACACAAGGTACTGTGCCAGGGCCACATAATTTTTAAAACTACAATACACAGCGCGTGTAGCGATCGCAACAATGCGGATCTGTAATCAATTCGACAGGAACAACCAAAAAATATACCTACACAAGTGCACAACTGACTGAACCAATCACTATACCAGAGGTGGCAAGTCTACGAGGTCTCCATTAAATCTTTATCGTGATGAAATGAAACGAGCGCTATATCTATACCCGAAAAACAGCCGTGCGATTCTGTAACCATCTCACCGTGAAAGCTTGGGTGAAGTGAGCGTGGAATGAGCTGTCATTCGCTAGGGATTAACAAACTATTAAGTGCTCACTTCACTTATGATTTCACGGTGAGATTTTTACAGAATCGACCGGCAGTTCTTTGAAGTTTGAGTTAAGCAATTCTTACTAATTAAACCAAAACTGTTTTCAGGAACATTTACAAATCACAACAGCAACGGAACGATTCTGCTGCGGCCGACGAAGCACCGGCCAGGCGGCAAGAAGAAGAACGTGCTAAGAAACGCTTGCAGACTACTGTGATGTCAACACAACCCCGTGTAACTGCTCAACTTTTGAATTAGTTTAATACTCTTCAACCATAAAAGTCTCCACTGGAGGAATATAAAAAGGAATTGACTTGGACCTAAACTAAACCCTCGAAAGTACCTTTATTTAAGCCAGTGGCTTCATTTCCGAAGACACGTAATATTATTAATTCATTTTGAAATTACATTTTTATCCGTTTGTTACTTGTATCAAACTATTAGGGACAGCATATACTAGAGACGAGCAAAACTAACGAATTAAAAAAAATATCTAGGTACTATTAGGTAGTACAAGTACATCTTTCAAGTGCAATAGTCCCTAAAACTAAGTTGAACTTCCTGACAACGACCCTAATTTTAGTCGATTAAGAAAGCTCTTTAGTCATATTTTAATGTTTTTTTAGTTAGTTGATATTAAAATAACAAAGCTATGTAAATATTTTGTACTTATCTAACTATTCATTTTATTAAAAAAATAAATTATTTGCAAATATCGAGTTTTGTTTTAATATTATTACAAATCAAATGTTAGGTCACCCTTTCCTAGAGCTTGGGGATGAAATAGGTAAAATAGTCTAGCTGGCCGTAACACCATAACTGCTTAAGGGGGAAGCGGAAGCGTAGCCCGAGTAATTCAAATTTTCTGACGTGGTTTGAATTTCAGGGTGTGGTAGGTAAAGACAGAATAAATTGTCAACTGTCCCCTATAAAATTAATGGGACGGCGGATGATTTTTTCGATTATTACAATGTTGGTCCCATGGAGAAAGTTGTTCAGTTTGATTTTGGTGGTCTGTACCACACCCTTAAATATAACCACACCTCTGCATTCAACAAACTGCACCCTAAGGGCGCATGTACACGGTAAGAAAATACGCCGGGCCTACGCAAGAATTCGTGTCGTAACTAGAAAATAACTGTGTACACTGCTCGCAGCGGTGCACGAAAAAAATCTTGTCTGCGCAAGACACGACGCGGCGAACATTGTTGCGGAGAACGTTGTTTCGTGTGTAGAACAGACAAAATTCTTGTCGTGTACGCGAAGAATTTGTCTTGTCTGCCGCAGACACGTTAAATTTTCTTACCGTATTATTTTTGTCAAGACAGCAAATAAAGTTCAAAACAGCGATGTGTTTCATGTCAGTTTCAGTTTTAATTAAATCAGAAAATAAATGCACGACTCAGTACTCAGAACTTTTTTAGGTATTTCTTTTGTTGAATGAATGCCCTTTTTTTATTATCCTACATCCTACTATAATATTATAAACGCAATGTCAGTGATGACAGTTAGTGGTAATATAGCTTATTCATCAGAATAACACAAAGGATACTTTCTATACCGATATTCCGACGGGATCGACACTTATGCGCTGCACACTTCACTGCAGACTTAGGGCGCTGCTAGTCATTACATAAAATAAGATAACGCTCAAAATTTTGCATTTTTTAAATCTTATGCGACAAAAAGTATTTTTTGAGCTCTGTTCTATGATTGTTTTATCATACTGTTTTATTTTTATGAAATATTTTTAAATAAGTCTTTTTTTTTTAATATTTGACAATACGCTCATTTTTCTGGCTTGAAATACATATGTACCAATACACAGTTGAATGGTACACTACTTGTTTACTATTGTAAATTTAATTTAATACTAACATTAGGCTAAGTTATACTACTACTAACAATATATGGATATAATTCCGAAATAAAATATTTGAATTGAATTGAATACTGTGCTGCTGTGCGACAAAAAACTGAGTATTTTACTGTGTCCTACGTTTGAACAGCGCCATAAAATACAAGTTTTATACCAAGGGCATATTGTTCCCTTATCGGACACGCATATTTATCAGTAGAACAGCGTTACTAGCGTTAGATTATGAAAATGAAGGGAGAACATGCTACCATTATCTGAACACATAAACACACGTCCACAATATTTTAAAAAAAGTACGTAGCTGATAGGCGATTATTACTTATAGCTGCAGGGTAATTGCGTAACATACTAACACACTAACAGTAGGAATGGCTTAAATTTTGACTGTTCAACCACATTCATTGCTTTATAAGCGTTGTTGAGCAGACAAATTTTTCGAACATATGAAGCAATGGATTCGCAATATCCTTCAAAATTATTCAGATTGAGTATGATACCGTAAGTTGGGGTGACTTTGCACCTAATTTAATCATGTAACTCGTAAATGTTAAATAAAAAGTTTTGTACATCTATATAGATTAAAGGACTCTTATTAATTGAAAGATTAGATATTTTAGACTGCTTTTATTAACTAATCAACAGTGGCACATATTCAGGTACATTAATTTTTTTAAATGAAATTTGGCGCAAAGTATTCCCTTTGGAGGGGAAATTTTGCGCCATTTTATAAAATCAGCCTTAACTCTTATACAATGAATACTGGGGCAATTATACCCCACATAGTTTATGGCGCAAACCTTCACTGCATATCATTAAGCTCTTTTACATTATAAAAACGTGCTCTTGTCATATTGGCAATGGCGGCCTGTCAATTTTTTTGACTGGCCAGTTACTTCTTTTGATTGCGTTCAGAAATAAATAAAGCCATAAACGCATTTTTTTATTTTTTATTATGCTTTGAAAGTTTTTCGTATTTGGAGCAAAGTATTCCTGGCAGGCGCAAAATCACCCCAAGTTACGGTAGTGTGTTACGCAATTAGGGTGCTGATGTGTGAACGATATGAAAGACATGACCAGAAAGCGTCGCACAGCCGGCGATTCTGTAAAAATTTCACCGTGAAATCATAAGTGAAGTGAGCAGTGTCAATAGCGTTAATCCCTAATGACAGCTCACTTCCCGCTCACTTCACCTAAGTTCTTACGGTGAGATTTTTACAGAATAGCACTGCAGCACCCTAATTGCGTAACAAACTATTACTCTCAGTTTGAATCATATTGTTAATCCATTGCTCTACATGTTCCAAAAATGTGTTTGCTCAACAACGTAAATAACGCAATGAATGTTGTTGCACTGTCAAAATGAAACCCATTGCTACTGAGTGTGTTACGCAATTACCCTGCTGGTTTGTGGTATTGCATTTAGCATAGGCTGCTTTTATCTAAAAGCCGTCTTAGCTAAAAAGGTATTATTATTCCATAAAAATGTCTTGTAAAGGAGATTGGACGTATCTGCCCTTTAGCGTTAAGACACATACCAATGGAAAGATCTCACCAAGGAGAGGATTTCTTATTATGAGGATTGGCTCAGTGGTCTCCACATACATGGCAAATACTTTGTGCGTACCCTCCCTGAGACGGTCAGTAACATCTAGGCGTAGCTGGCCTTACTTGAGGAGCTGGGGTGGATCGAATAATCGATTTTCCTTTCCGTACGCCAAATACGCGCTTTGACGTGGAGTTGCGGACTCGAGCCCGTATTACCTATTATTGAGCTTCAGGGCAGAAACTCGTAGTACGGTGTCCATTCTCATTTATTAGTTCACCACCATTCAAAGCACCATAATGTATGCACGGTGCTCATAATTAACTTAATTAACTTATTAATTATGAGTAACGTGTGTACTTATCATTAAATCCTTTGAATAAATAAATCCCTGGAGAGAAGTTCAGTACCCACTCGAAGACCATTATTTACCTACACAATGGCGCTGATTCCCTTGTTCACAAACTAAACTAAATTTAAGTCCAGTACATCTTTTTCTTTCTATTTCATTAAGAAAAGGACAGAAGATCAATTTATTTTAGTTCTGTCAAATTAGTCAGCGCCTGACGTAAATTGACGTATTTTTAGTGGCCAATTTTTTAATCACGTCTAAACTTGTCTATGGAGTATCTTAATTTGACAGAACTAAGCTAATATTTATCTTCTGTCCTTTTCTTAATGTAATAGAAAGAGAAAGATGTACTGAATTTAAATTTAGTTTACTTTGTGAACAAGGGATTCGGCGCCAACGTTGCATAGCACCCTTTAAAATGTTCGCAGTATAACCTGCCTTTGCCGGTACTAGCGCTGCATAATGAACGCGCACTATTTACTGCTAACCGTCTATAAAATAGACGAGATACTGCCGCTGTTCAGTGCAAGTGTGAAGTTTACGACTTTAAGCTTTAACTGTAATTAACATGTTCATCTTATTCGTTGAGTTGGTAAGTTTATATTACCGGCTTAGCACTCGTATTAGGTAAATCAAATACATATAAACAGGACTTTTTTATTACTGGTCGCTGAGTGAAGTGACGCGCTTGGTGCTGTTGTAATGTGTTAGGGGGATCATCTAGGGGAGGGGGGTATACTGCTCCGGCTCACTTTAGTTTATTGCGCGCCAGTAGCATCATGTATGAGCAGGAGGTATATAAGTCTGTTGAGCAACGACTTATCATAATTTTTTTAACACGGGAAGGCATAAAACCTTCCGAAATTTTGCATCCATTGACTCTACAGTTCAATAAGAATACGCTTTCAAGAACTCAAGTGGAATGGCACAAAAAAAAAATTAAGTGGAGGACGCCGTTTTCACACTGACCAGATAGTGGAATCATTTGTGTGTAATTGGCTAAAGGCACGACCGACTACATTCTTCGATACGGGCATCAAGAAACATCCCCTGCGCTGGGAAAAATGTGTTAATAGAAGGGGAGATTATGTAGAAAAATAAAATATATTAGTTTTTTTTTTACGAGGAGAGAGAATAATCTTGGTAAAAGTCAAAACGATGGTGTCATAACTTTGACGGCAAAATACAAGGAACCGGCTCAATCCCAGATGTGTAGGTGTAAACCAAAATCGTGTAGTCAAAAATATATGGTGAAAATATTCACACATTTTTTATGTTGGGGCACATTTACAGCAGATAGGGCACAAATTATACGTTCTACTCATATAACCCTAGGAGACACTTTCTTGCTGGGGTAACGTGCACATTTTAACAGTTACCGTAGAGAATGAGAACATTGTATATGTAAGCTGTCACGCCCTTTATGCCTGGAAGTTCTCATTTATTACAGATTCGAGCATTACATTAGTGAGGAAGGGAAATCGAGCATTACAGCGCGCACCTTGTAATGATACAAAACGAGTATTACATCAGTGAAGGAGAACTGAGCAATACAATGCGCACCTTGTAATGATACAATGTGTAATACCTTGATACAACTTGTAACATCAATGCGCTCTACTTGTAATTAAAATATGTGTCCGCCGGGCCGCAGAGCGCTCCCGCCCCGCAATTTGTAATGTAACATTACACGCGAATGCTCGTCAGTTAGGGCAGGTAGTATTGTAATGTAATGCTCTAAGTCGAATCTGCAATGTTACATTACAGGCGAATGCTCCTGGTGAGGGAGCACCTTTAAGTTTTGTTGACATTGTGTTTGTTGATTGGCATGGCTAGCTGACATAATATGGTATATATTTTATGTTCTGTGTCTCAGTGTTGATTACTTGACAGTTGTCTAGAATCAAGTTTTTCTAACTGAACAGACAGCTGTGCTGCTGGGGAGTTTGTTGAGTCACTTCTTCCCAGCGAAAGCATTAGGAAGTGGTGAAGGGTTTTTTGGGGACTGTCTTACTTGTGCAATTGTGACGTTCGAAAAGTACTGATTCTCAGCCTAATTTGAATAAATGAATATTAATTTTGAAATGCAACGCTCGTACCTCAGCATAATATAGCTACATCCCGGAGGGATCGTTCCCTTGGTGCTTTATCATCCTGCGTAGGGTTGAATCCACTCTCAATTTTTCTCGCAGCCTTTTCTTTCAAAGACTCGCAGAAGAGCCTTTCTCCACCCTACTAGGCTTAGGTACTGCGTATGTCTAATACTTTTCGGAAAAACAGTAATCTTACGTTCATATGCTTTTTAAGTTTTAACCCTTAAATGCATTATTTATTTTATCGTATTGGTAAAAATGCTATTGTATAGGTATTTATCTATAGAATTTAGATAATAAATATATAATAATTATACAATAATATTAATATTCATAGAGTATATTATTATATATTATTATTGTTTTGACAAAAAGAGGTGCGTTCAGAAACTCACAGCTATCACATTCTTAAAAAAATTAAATGACGTACTTTGTTGCCATATGGCAACATTATGCATTTAAGGGTTAAAGGCAATACTTTTTATTTCTCAGATCACCAGTTTGATGTCAGTTCACCTACCGGCGCACATATTTGACACTGCTCACTCATATTTTGACCGAATATAATACACTAAAAACTTTATTGTGTTTGTTTCCAAAACACGTTAGTCAGTTTTCACTTGGATTTACGCCAATATAAATTGGCTACGTATGTCGTGACTAGGTTTTAAATTAAACACAGCAAATAAGATTATACATTATGGTATGTATTTAAAACGACGTCGTTATAACAATTAGAGACCTAACTGTTCAAGAAATTGCTAAATCACTAAAAAATGCAATGAGAAATTACTGTTACAAAAACTTTCTTACGACATTTTATCAAATACAGAGTGAAACTGACTATTAACAATCGTGTTGTAGGCACAAGTAAGCAAAAAAAGTCCCAGTCCAAAACATTAACTATTTAAGCAGCAAAACAAATTTTAAACATGTGATAATAATCCTTCACCCTGTATTTAAAATGTCGTTCACAAACATCAGGCTATCAATTCACGATTTATTTTCAAAAATGTATGAGCGCCTTAACATGTTAGAGAGATCCTCAGAATAAGACTAAACGTCTATTACATTAAAAACGGTTATAGAACATGCTAGCATGTTGATATAACATTAGTAGTGTACACTCACCTTAAGCCGACTTATAAAGCTAATCGTACCTAAATAAGACATATAGGTTGTACTTACACATATTACTAATAAGGTTACAGTGTACTGGGCAATAAATATGAGCACATTGAGCGTTATCCGTCGTACGTCGTACATCCCACGAGCGATTTAATATCACGAACTGGATTTTCAACTCTCGAGGTTGAGTCGAGCATTGAAAATCCAACAGCTTACATCCCTGCGCGTCAAATAAGCACACTGTTGGATTTTCAACTCTCGGGGTTGAGTCGAGCATTGAAAATCCAACAGCGTACATCCCTGCGCGTCAAATAAGCACACTGTTGGATTTTCAACGCTCGGGGTTGAGTCGAGCATTGAAAATCCAACAGCGTACATCCCTGCGCGTCAAATAAGCACACTGTTGGATTTTCAACTCTCGGAGTTGAGTCGAGCATTGAAAATCCAACAGCGTACATCCCTGCGCGTCAAATAAGCACACTGTTGGATTTTCAACTCTCGGAGTTGAGTCGAGCATTGAAAATCCAACAGCGTACATCCCTGCGCGTCAAATAAGCACACTGTTGGATTTTCAACTCTCGGGGTTGAGTCGAGCATTGAAAATCCAACAGCGTACATCCCTGCGCGTCAAATAAGCACACTGTTGGATTTTCAACTCTCGGAGTTGAGTCGAGCATTGAAAATCCAACAGCGTACATCCCTGCGCGTCAAATAAGCACACTGTTGGATTTTCAACTCTCGGGGTTGAGTCGAGCATTGAAAATCCAACAGCGTACATCCCTGCGCGTCAAATAAGCACACTGTTGGATTTTCAACTCTCAGCGCTGAGCAGTGAGTGGAAAATCCAGTGCGCGATAGGAGACAGGTTATGAGTGACAGAGAAGACACAACAGAGCCGAATTTATGCAAAAACTCGATTAGTCATATTTACAGCCGAGTACAGTACGATCATTGGAAATTGGCGATCTCGAGCACTCATACACATGCAACATATAAATTTTCTTCACAACTTACCAAATAATGTGATGATTTACAAATATAAGACCAATACAAAAGTAAGAAAGTACAATTTTAATTAACTATGAAGATCTTGAAAGACTACGTGTCGATAGTGATTCGATATAGGTAATACAGTCCTCATAATCGTTTTACCACCCTAAGGCCGAATGTCACTTGCACGTCATAAAACGTCAAGGGCTATTTTTGCTTAAAGACCAATGGGACAGTTTCAACCTTACTGAAGTTTCAATTTACTGGGAGTTTTTATAAAAAGTGCAATTACGATATATTATACATACATGGGAATATTCTTTGTTCTTTTACTCTCTAATAAATAGGGGAGGGGCCAGGAAAGGCTGAAGATTAAAGCCTCGAATACACTAGGAGACAAATGGAGCGACATGTTGTGGAACATGGCGCTCGACAACTACGCGAATGTCCCGAGAGAATGTTGCGGCGTGCGCTCGATCTCGGAGCGGGAGAAAGCAACACGTCCCCTAGTGTATCCGAAGCTTAAAGCTTTTCACGCACTTGGCTGGGGTACGACGGTATTATATGACGACCAGCACCCTAATTGCGTAACACACTATAAATCTCAATCTAAATCAATTTGAAGGATATTGCTAATCCATTGCTTTATATGTTCGAAAACAATGTCTACTCAAAAACGTAAATAACGCAATGAATGTTGTTGAACTGTCAATACAAAGTCAGTGCTAGTGATAGTATGTTACGCAATTACCAGCAGGTTAACAAAATAGATGTAAATATTATCTTTAAATTTATTAAAGTCAGTGTGTCACCGTGTGTGTTTTTAAAGAATATTTGGCCAAAACAATTTGTAAAAGAATACAATATTGACCTGTTTACAACAAATAAATAAGCATATATTTCAGAATCACTTCCATGTTTTAGTTTTTAACCTTTAGGTATATATAAAATCTAATAATTTAAATACATAATTGAGCATAGGTCGTTTTTGGATGAAGTAAGTACAATTTGATATCCTTAATGTAAAATAATATTTCCTTCTATCGAATATTTTCCTTTTTTTTCTTTTTTGAGGGGTTAATTTTACCATAATATACTTTTGGAAGTAACTTAGTTTACTATTGACACACAGATGAAGATTTTGATCATGAATAAATATTAATTCCCCTTTGACATTTGACACATAATAACAAATCGACATGAAATTATACAAAATTTTACGAATTACTTATACAAAATTTTATTTTTCATATAAAGACTTACGATAAACAAGCAAACACGCAAAATGACGACATTGAGCCTCTTATTAAAAATGCTACAGAACTTGGGCCTTTATCAAGTGGACCTACGATCCCTTCACATTTACTTTATCTCTGATTTTGCATCACTGTCCAAATCAGTGATCTTTATTTTCATTATGATAAGGTTGCTGTTGTGTTGCTGCTACTGACAGGTCTGTCAAAATCATTGTGATCTTTATTCTCGTTACAATAAGGTTGCTTCTGTCAGAGGTGAAATAACTGTGACCATTCACAAAACAAATTCTATGATTGAAAGAAATCATTCATACAGTCCATACTTTATGAATTAGTTCTTTCAATCAATGATTGAAAGAAATCATTCATACAGTCCATACTTTATGAATTAGTTCTTTCAATCATACAATTTTCTATAAAACAAGACATTTCCATTAATCACTGTCAAAAATGTTCAAGTGCATTCGAAACCTTTTTTTGGCTACAATTCCTCATAAACCCATTCACTAAATTATAAGCAAAGATTTAAATCGTTAGATTCGCCCGACCGCGTCAAAAGATCGCCGTGTTTCTGTTCCGTTGACATTTGAATAGTATTAACTCACTCGTCTTAGCAAGGACACATTTTGTCGCGCGTTCTAACTACGGTGAGAGCAAAACTAATGAATTAAATCTTTGGTTATAAGGTAATACAGACTGCTCTAGGATTTTTGAATTGCCTACATCCACCTTAAATACCACATTTAATAGCCCAGTAACACGTATGGCAAGGCAATTTAATGAAATGTCCGACTTGACCGATTTTCCCATTGCTATTTTCTGCATGAGTTTTGCTTCATACAGACATTCCCTATTTAGACAGTGTGAAGAGTACACGTCTATGTAGCTCAAATTAGTTTGTTTTTGTAGTGTTCTAGATTAAGATCTACTAGACACACTTTTTACTGTGCTCCTTTGCCTCTAATATTTTTAAGTTAAATGTCATGCACCTGTTATTTGCATGGTTACTGAAATGCCAATTTTAGACGATATTTAATTTGATTTTGACTGTGCTGTTGGTGTGCTTATTATAAGTAAATAAATAAATAAAAAGTATATAAATAAATAAACAACTGACAATTTCGTTGATATGCTTGCTGCACACAAACGGATCACAATCCGTCTGTGTAGCATCAAGCATAATAAAAACAAAGAATGTAATATGGAACTATCAAGCGTAACACGACTTAAGTATAAATCTAAATAACCACTTTACAGTCAACAGAAGAGTTTCGTTTACAGGCAAGAAATACGCTTTTTTCAAATGCCATGTCTAGTGATCGACCTTCGACTGTTTCGGTCAACCAACCACGACCCTTGACACGAAGTTTGACAGTGTGTTAATCAATGTTTGTGTCGCTTAAGAATCCCGCGACAGTCCACTTTTCTTACGTTTTTTTTTTTTGTAATAGAAGGGCATTATTATGTTATAATGTTTATGCTGTACAGGGTGAAATTGAAAACATGCGACAAATCGAAATGGGAGATTGTACTCATCATTATGAACAACTTTTACCATGGGACCAAACCTGAAATTGCGAAAAAAAAAATTAAGCTGTTCCCTACATTTTGACGAGTTATGCCAACATAAATGTAGGGTACAGCTGATTTTTTTTCTTGCGATTTCAGGTTATATCTCATAGTAAAAGTTGTTCACAATGATGAGTACAATCTCTCATTTCGATTTGTCGCATGTTTTCAATTTCAACCTGTATTCAATAGGGTAATTTGAACTTGAGTTGTGTTGATGATTTTAATGTTTATAATTCTCTAACCTCCTGAGTCCGCCATATTTCAAGATGTCGGAAAGACCGGTTGTTGTTAATAACGGACAAAATGGAAGATGGCCCTAAGTCCTGAGGTTATACAACATTGGAATTCTCATTGGTTGACTAAAATAGGTGTAGTAGCGCCGATTTTCAAACGAAAAACTTATATGTGTGTTAGGAAGTACGTCCGGTTATTACAAATGTACATCAGGACTTTATGACATACGATAATTTGTCCGTTATAATGACCTCAGGGACTCAGGAGGTTACTTACATACATCCTTGTTACGGTCGCCAATCACATTTTGATCAACGTACAACCTGATACCGACTTGTAAATTGAAAAAAACATAAGATATATTTAATTTCGCGGGCAATCTTAGCGCATCTCCTTTAAAAAGCAGTTTTCTTAGCTGCCTGTATATGTATTCTCTTTTGTTCACAGTATTTCGTAGAGTACCTATATCCTAACTCGATTTAAAAGATCATCTGGAGCTAAACGAATGGTCCACTGAAGAACGAAAAATAAACTCCACTGTGACAATCAATGGTTTTTTTTTAATAAAAAAAATAAAAAAAAAATTTACTAGTAGCATTATACACATAGATTATCACATGTAACAAAGCTTTTTGAAACTGCAGGGCCTAAATGGGTGAGGTGATTTTTATGAAATTATTAACATTATTTAGGGCTGATTTTTCTAACGCTAGATAATTTTATCGGAGGAATAATTTTGAATTTTTGACAGTTCGTCCATACAAAAACTGTCAGACGTCAGTTTTACTCCACGGATAAAAATGACCTGTCGATTGAAAAATCAGCCTTTAATCAAGTATATTATCTTGTCTTTGTCATACAATTTGCAATAAAATGAGACAGCAATATACTTCAGTTTTGGTTCACAGATAATTTAAGATAAAATTAGAATATTGTACTGAAAATAATAAATTGACATTTTTTTTTAACATTGTGTGCTTTTGGACTTTTGCCCGTTATGTATGGCATTTAGCGCTCAATTTAAAAGGTGACTGGATGAATGGGAACCAAGGAGGTTTGGTACAGACGCCAGCACATAAAGCTACCCGAAACTAAAATTTTCCCAATCAACTTTGAACATTATACTTTAGTGATAAAGTTGAAAATCTACTGATGACAGATTGTAGTAGCTTGATATGCTAGCGTCTGTACATAAAATACTGCGAAAATTATAATGATAGAGAAATCATACTTTCATCATAAATGCAAGACTAGTTACAATTTCAATGCGATATTTTTTTTACATGAACTTTAATATTTATTTCGCGCTGATACAATTTAGCTAACGTAACAAGGGCGTTGTTCTTGTTACCTAACGCAGGAGTCAGGGCTTCACTTTGTTTAATGTTTGTACACTTTTTTTATGCCAATGAAGATCTTATTATTATTAAAGGGCTTTGAAGATTCATATTGACCTGTCCGCCATATTTTTTTTTTTTGTTTTTCAAAATGGCGGCCACGCATGGTCCTATTTAAATCGATAGCTGGCATCAATGCAAACAGACCAAGACCAAGCCCCAGCGACAGTAGGTATGCCAGGCCTGCACCCTAATTGCGTAACACACTATTACTCTCAATTTGAATCATTTTGAAGCATATTGCCAATCCATTGCTCCATGTATTCGAAAAATGTGTCTGCTCAACAACGTAAATAACGCAATGAATGTTGTTGAACTGTCAAAATGAAACCCATTGCTACTGATAGTGTGTTACGCAATTACCCTGCAGGCTCCATATAAAAACCTTCGTTATGATTGTCGTTCTAAGCGCTTAAACGTTACTGGTTACGGATGAAAGAACTTTCAAGTCAAGCGAATAATTAACTGTAATTAACACAGGTAACTTTGATACGATTACGAACTTCCTACTAAGGTAGCAAGCAACTATTTATTTTTCCTCATGCAACCATCGTGATATTAACCAAAAGTTCTAGAAAAAAAAAGGTACCTAACCTAAAATTACAAATGAACTATAAAACATACAATTTAACTTTCACAGTCTTTCAATTACACTAACAACATATGCACAATAGGCACCGCGTCTCCGGCACCCTAATTGCGTAACACAAATTCAATCACAATTCGAAAGATTTTTATAGAAATTCCTAACCAATCATTAATATGTTTGAAAAAATCTACTCAACAACGCATAGAATGTCGTTGAACTGTCAAAATGAAAGACATAGCCATTGCAAGTGTGTTACGCAATCGCCCGGCAGGCACAGTTCAAATAAACGAGAATCTGGCAGTACAGGCGCTTAGCGAATGACAAGCTTGCTGTCAAGCAGAGCGTCTACTCAAGAGCAGGTGGTGACATTTAACTTAGCAATGTAAGCTAGGAGGCCTTGGAGGCGTTTCTTGACTCGTTTCTGGTCGTCGAGTGTGCAGCCCAAGATGGCGGATTCGAAGTTCTTGTCGGTACCTGTGGAGGGGTCTGGCTGGG
Organism: Eremobia ochroleuca; assembly: GCA_949629135.1. Classification (NCBI taxonomy): domain Eukaryota; kingdom Metazoa; phylum Arthropoda; class Insecta; order Lepidoptera; family Noctuidae; genus Eremobia; species Eremobia ochroleuca. Next base: position 14,960,703 of record OX451401.1, on the reverse strand, counting down.
ACGTGCACGCGTTCATGAACGTTTGACAGCGGGTGTGCGCGGTGACGGCATCGTCGTGCACCGAGATCACTAGTTGATCTATGAACATGTTTACCTGGAATCAGAAGTGTTGGTTAGTAATTTGATATGAGGTAGTAGCAGAAATTAATGCTATTTTCTTATGTGGTTATACTGCCTGTTTGGCAAAGACTTCGATCCAATATTTCTGTTTATAAAGGCTTTTGTAATTTATTTAAATAAAAGATAATTATCGATAGCTTGGAGTCGGCTTCCAGTCCAACAGCTGATTACCAGTATTTTTACTTGGAACTACTTCCTAAAAATAATAAAACCTTACATCACGACAAAAACATGGCATTGCAGATATTTTTATAAACAATCAACCTCAATCTGCCTAGCCTTTTCACAACGATGTTGGGGACGGCTTTCAGTCTAGCCGGATTTAGCTGAATACCAGTATTTTACATGGAGCGAATGCCTATCTGACCTCCACAAGCCAGCTACTGCGTACCTTTGGTAAAACTGGTTGTCAGACTTTCGGGATTCTGACGACCCGTAACGACTGTCAAAGATCCGAGAATGACAGCCGGGACCAACAGCTTAACGTGCTTTCCGAGGCACGGAGGGGTCTCGGTATGTAAAGATGGTCACCTATCTACGGACCAACCGCGGCAAGCGTATCTTAACCTGATCGATCGACCCATGCGGCTGTTATTACTTAGCCACAAGTCCCTCTTCCAAGTAACATAACTATCAAATAATAAAACCTTATATCATATCAAAAACATTACAAATACTGGGTGTCCGAAGTCATGGATTACCTTTTACCTGCTCATGGGCCACATTGGGATCTACCAATAAAAAAAGATTACCTGCCAATAATTTTTTTTTGTTACCAGGGCCGATCAAAAATAGGGTAAAAATTTTTTTTGGTGAAAATTTTAAGTTTGAACCTAAATTTTAGGTATTTAAAAGATGATATCTGTAACTTTCTTGTATTCAATCGATAGTAGGATGATTCAAGATGAAAATAAAAAAACCTGAACTCGAAAAAGTTTTCATTCGTAGAAATGGCATGGAAAAAACTGATCAAAGGTAGAGATTTTTCAAAATTTCATTAAACATCAAAAAACTCGGAAACCAAAAGACTTTTAGCATGGTCATTTTTTTTTATTGGTAGATCCCAATGTGGCCCATCAGCAGGTAAAAGGTAATCCATGACTTTTCGGACACCCTGTATTTTTATAAACATTGTACTTAATTAAAGTCTACTTGGAAAAATGCAAAGAACCTTCACATTACGCTTTGTAGCTAATTATAAAAGTTATTTCTGGCCCGCATAAACAAGCGGTTATTGTATGAAAATATCGGTATGAAAGAACAGTAAATTGTATAAGTTGGTCATTGTGGTCAAGTTATAAATCAACCGACGGAAATAAATAAGCTGCCCGTACGCGGTAGTCAACAAAAATACTGTGTGTACGCACGGCTATAGCAAACTATGCATAACCAGTATAAGCTGACTTCTGATTGTACGAAAAAACCTATACAATGCGAAGGTCAGCTAAAACTGGAAATGTATAGCTTGATGTGTCGCCCCGTGTACTTGTGTTGCTTTTTATGACTTCTGGTCATGACAAAAACATTTGATATTGTGGTTTCAGTGGTATTTTACTCTTATCACTTTGAACTTCCAATATGTCGATTTGTATACAGGGTGTCAGGTATATCGACGCACAAACTGTAATCTTGAATTCAACACGATTCTAGACTAACCTTAGATATATCAACGATTATTAAAAAAAAAAAAAATCTGTACTATCAGTAGCAATGGGTTTCATTTTGACAGTGCAACAACATTCATTACGTTATTTACGTTGTTGAGCAGACACATTTTTCGGACATACAGAGCAATGGATTAGCAATATGCTTCAAAATGATTCAAATTGAGAGTAATAGTGTGTTACGCAATTAGGGTGCTGAACAAGACCATTGTCCAAATGCTCTACAAATTCAAGCAAGAATCGATTCCGTGACCATTTACCACAAAAACGAAGTATTGCACTATCTGTGCCAGCGTCTGTGTCTCCTTCCTCATTTAACCCGTGTGTCGACGCCAAGAATGAACAGACATCTTCTGGGCACGATTGTTCCATCATACATAGACTTTATCCATCGCTTTCCATTAGGCGTGATACAGGTCAAGAGCAGGCCAATTAAGAGAAAAAAAAAAATAGCCTATCCCACTGCGCCATCACAATATCACTAGACAGGTCATTATATGACCTGTCTAGTCTTTTGTCTTGCAAATTGTAAGTGCGATCGATGTAGTTATAGCTAGTAAACAATGGTGCGTCGTTTGGAGAGGACATCGCACTCATACAAATGTATTATGTCATCGTTGTTTCTAGTTTTGTTCCTACGTTAGGTTAGGTACAGAAGGTTCACTGTCCAGATAGAATAATAATTAAAGCACTGCACGTGGGTTAGTGTACATACACACAAGCGACACGCGTCAACGGTTGCAGTTGCCTGTGTCGTCGGCGCGTGTCGTTCTTGTGTATGCACACTTAGCTATCGATGGGCATCTTTTCTTTGGAGTTGTCGGCTGCATGAACCAAATATCAACAAGTGGCGCTAGATAGGTATAGATGTCCCGTTTTATCATGGTAATAGCAGTCATTGGCCCTTCCCTAATATCTCTCCGTAGGAACCCAGACAATAAACTATGTATGGTTTTCGTTATTGGAACATGTTGAAGATCACGATGGATATTGATTCAGTATGTTAACTGACTTTATTTCAGTTTTTAAATAAAAAATTCTAGAAAATGTAAGTGACCCACTTACATTTTCTAGCATTTTTGATAATGACCGCGATTGCAGGTGGCAAAAATAAAACTTCCAACAAAAACCTCCGAAACCTATACGAACTTTCAGCCAAATCGTTTTTTACTTTTGTGTGGCTTCTTCGTTACGTCGTTTTTAGAAGGCTTCCTTTCCGCACCTTCTGTCTGTATGCCTTTGTGTTGTGTTCCCTGTTTTAGTAACTAATTATGAAGATTACAGTCGATTGAAGCAAACAATTTGCTAATTAACTTTCAGTGCCCAGATGGTAAGATTCGTGTTTAATTGAACTATTATGTAATGTTACGAATGCTGCATTGGCTTTGTAACAACAAAGGCGTCTGGGTACTTGGGGTCAAGGCAAGGCCCAGCGAAGCTAAAGGTGCTCCGTCACTTGGAGCATTCGCCTGTAATATAATGTCACAGATTCGAGCATTACATTGTTGAGGGAAGAGATCCGAGCACTACAGTGCGTAACTTATACTTAAATCTTTTTCGTGTGTCTGTCATCTCGTCATGCAGGCTAATTGCGTAACACACTATCAGTAGCAATGGGTTTCACTTTGACAGTTCAACCACATACATTGCGTTATTTACGTTGTAGAGCAGACAGATTTTTCGAACATTTGGAGCAATGGATTAGCAATATGCGTCAAAATGATTCAAATTGAGAGTAATAGTGTGTTACGCAATTAGGGTGCTGAATTATGGCATACGGAATAACAACATTGTCCTAATGCTAATAGGAAGTACATTGCTCGAAGCTTAGAATTACATAATTCGTGGTATTTATTCATTTGAAATAGGTGATCTCTGCCCAGCCTTTTCCCAACTATGTTGGGGTCGGCTTCCACTCTAACCGGATGCAGCTGATGAGCTGAATATCAGTATTTATATTTTTATATCTGTCCTCCACAACCCAGTTACTGGGTAATATGATACCCCTTGGTATGACTGGTTGTCAGACTCGGGTTTCTGACGACCCGTAACGACTGTCAAAGATCTACGAATGGCAGCCGGGACCAACGGCTTAACGTGCTTTCCGAGGCACGGTGGGTCTTGGTATGTAAAGAATAAAGATGGTCACCCACCCACGGACCAACCGCGGTAAGCGTAGCTTAACCTGATCGATCGACCCGTGCGGCTGTTATTACTTAGTCTTTAACACATAACAATAATATTACTAAAGGCTCTAGAATTAGCTTCTGTTTTTAGCGAGGGCTAGCGTTTATGTCGGCAGTAATAACTACCAAATAGGCGAACTTGTCAGTGGGATATTTATTAGTAAACCTCGACAATACTTGCATACTTTTAGAATGGTGGCTCCAAGCTTTGTGTGTGCAGATAAAAACCATGTACTGACGCCAGCACATCAAGCCGAAACTGTCAAATTTTCCCAATCAACCTTGAACCTAATGCCTTAGCGATAAAGTTGAAAATCTATTAAAGAACTTTGAGAGATTGTAGTAGCTTGATGTGCTGGCGTCTGTACCTACAGTTTTTATCGCGCACAACTTATCGTAAGTTATGTCCTGTGACGGCGCCTGACGACGCAAAACATTTGTTTGTCCTACTAAAGTAGGCATGCCTGTACGTAAGTATTGTAAGTAATTCATTACTTCATTAGTGTTCTCGTGCAGACTCTTAAACCACACGATTAATTAAAGTGTTTCTAGTGGAATCTTTGTTTTATACGTCGTTACGTCGAACATATTGATTAGTTAACTGCGTTGTGTAACATCGTTTATTGATTCGAATCTATACTTATGTCCGTCCGTGTCATAGTGACATTTAGGTTATTTGGATTTTAGTTAGAACTAGATACAGTATGAAGCAAGAGGCAGCAGGAAGCCACGCTAAACTATACTCGGGGCTTTTTTTTTTTGGGGTTTAAGAACTGGTGCTTAAGAAGAAAAAAATGTGCTTTCGCCTCGTTTTTAAATAGATTTAACATATAATGATTTGCTTTATTGACATAAACATTTAAAAATATAGACAATACTGAATACCACACCACCGTTAACGTGAATTACTCCGGGTGATTATAAAATTATTACATACATATTCAGATTTTTGCGCAGAATTAAATAGGTACCTATAATAATTTACGAAGGTTGGGTTGGTAGCAAAAAAAAGGAATGCGTGAGCTTAACACAAAGAATTGACTACCTACAGCGACTCACTACAATTTATTTCTGAAGCATTGACATTTTAACCCGGCTAGTAAGTCAGGGTCGACAGAATACATGTTATGTATTTTAGCTCACTTACCGTAATTATTTTCTACTTTTTATGAAGGAATTAATTTTATAAAAATAAACTGAACAATACAATGCTGAATTTTAATGTGCAATATTGTTCCATCAATTCGTTAATAAAAACGTTAATCGTAATCCTACTTTATAATATATTATCACACTAATATTATAAAGACGAAAGTATTTGAGTGTGTGTGTATTTGTGTATTTGTATGTTTGTTACTTCTTCACGCTCAAACGGCTGGACCAATTTTGATGAAATTTGGCACATAGATAGTTTACCAGGATTAACACACAGAATACTCTTTATCCCGATATTCCTACGGGATCGAGACTTATGCGGGGGAAACCGCGGGGCGCAGCTAGTTAATATTATAAATGTGAAAGTTTGTGAAGATGTTTGGATGTTTGTTACTCAATCACGTGTAAGCCGTTGAACTGATTTGGATGAAAATTGGCACATACATAGACCATTTCGTGGATTAACACATACGATACTTTTTATCCCGGTAATGTGTTCCCTTTGGATAATAGTTGAAAGTTATTTTTTACGCGTGCGAAGCCGCGGGCAGAAGCTAGTTCGAAATATTTTCCTGATTATGTTTATCTGTTTTTCGAGTACTTCCTTATAAGACAATGGTAGGAGGTACTTATAGATAAAATAGAGCTAATGGCTTTCAAATTGTATGAATCATATTCGTCGACCACTACTATTAGTTCACGATCGCACGGACGTAAAAATATCGCGGCGGGATTTTATCGCGCACTGGATTTTCAACTCTTGGTGTTAAGCAGTGCGCTGAAAATCCAGCGCGCAAAAAAAAATCGCCGCGGGAAAAAAGTACCCGTCCGAACCTGCACCCTAATTTCGTAACACAATATTACTTTAAATTTGAATCATTTTGAAGCATATTGCTAATCCATTTCTCCATATGTTGGAAAAATGTGTCTGCTCAACAACGTAAATAACGCAATGAATGTTGTTGAACTGTCAAAATGAAAGCTATTGCTACTGATACTGCGTTACGCATTTACCCCGAACAAGTCTAAAATGTAGCAATCAGTGCACAGCTGAGTAGATTAATATTGTAGTTAAGTAATATCTTACAGTTCCCACGCCATATTGATAAGTATCGCTGCCGGATCTTGTCTCTCGACCTGATCATTATGACGTCATCAAATAGACGAAGAAATAAGTGCAGACTAATTTTTTAATGATACCAGCACCGTAATTGCGTAACACATTATAAATCTCAATTTGAATCATTTTGAAGGATATTACTTGTCCATTGCTTCATATGTTCGAAAAATTTGTCTGCTCAACAACGTTAAAAACGCAATGAATGTAGTTGAACTGTCAAAATGAAAGCCATTGTTATTGATAGTGTGTTACCCAATTACCCTGCACGCTGTATATGCAACTTCTAGTGAACAGATTACGATTTAGTTGTGATTGGTCTACGAATAATCGAATTACTTCGCGTGGGCGTCGTGAAAGGCCATTATGGGATTACAGAGGTCACGGGTCCGATCAAAGTTACTGAAATTCAATCTACAAAAGTACCTACAAACTATATTTTATTTGCCCCTAACACCCTAATTTGGTAAACACACAAAATGTCATGCGTCATTATATCTATAACAGCAAAAATGTATAAATTAAATTATTACGACGAATTTATAATCATTTGTCATACCTACTCATACTATATTTGAGACTCTCTAGGACAACCAAAAATAATATACATGACTTTATTTCATGTTAAATATATCGCCGCGTATTATTGAAAAAAAGCTCGCATTTTTAAAACTATGCATCACGTTATAGACATATATTTATATTTTTTTAATAGTGCGCTAGTTTTTTTGTCATAATGGTCAACGTTTTAGATACCAAGTCTAAACTTTTTATTGTTTTCATAAGAGATTTACTATTTAATTTTTGATCTTTCTGTTCAGGATGCTCATGTCCCATAAAACTTAACTAGATTCATACTTCATCTTCTTTTCCTATCGACCGCACATCTAAATTATTATTTATACTGTTCGGGCTCAGAAGGTGGCCACGTTTATTGCGGCGTCGGAGCGTGGTTCAGATCGTCAAAGGGTGCCAGTGAATGATGATGATTTAATGTTACTAATCAAACTGCATGCGTAAAATTCGTATTTATAATAAGTTGTTCATATAAAGTTGTTCATAATGATGAGTACAATGACCCCTTAAGAGGTTGTGCGTTATTGAAGTTACACCTTGTATGTGTGTACATAAATGGTAAAATAAATAAATAAGATAACTTCATTAATTTTTTGTTATTCATCTTGTAGAAAGTGTTCCTACCGGACACTGAAAATAAGCCTGGTAGTCAAAAGTTCCACTAGCATATGTACCTGATGCAAGGCCTCCTCCTGTTGGGGATCTCTGTCGGTGCGTACGGCTACCTCCACCGTCATAGCACGCGCCAGGATGCGCTCCGCATACCGGGTTATGTCATCCTTATCACCTGGACAAGATATGGTCATTGAAAACACAGATATTTGCAAATATGAAGTTATAAACATAATCAGCCTTTATTGCTTCCACTGCTGGGAAACAGAAATCCTCTCTGTGACAGAGTGGGCCGTAATCCACCACTGGAGCACAATGCCGGTTGGTGGATATCACATACCTTCAAATTTTCAGTTCTAGGATGTGCCAGTTTCCTCACTATGTTTTCCTTCACCGTTTTGAGGGCAGTGGTGATGAAATAATTTACAAGTAAACTGCCTGTCTGGGTTCGAACCCACAACCTTCAACTCGTGGCCACTGCCACTGCTCCCTGAAGCTATAGAGTACTGATGAAACAGTTTTGGAACATTTTAATGTTATCATCATTCTCAATCTGTGACAGTTCACTTCTGATATTGGCTCCTCCAATTATTACACCTTACAATTGAATCCTTGGTTACTCTCATCCAGCTATTGCTTGCCTAGAAGAGATTGATGGCCATCTCTTGCCATTGGAATATTGTCTATGCCTATTGTTACCCATTTTAATGTTTCCTTTTGGATTAAATAAATAACTTTCAACTATTCAAAAATATTCTAAGGGCTACTTACAGTCAGTCACATCACCCAGCAGTTCCGAATGCTTGATACTGTCAAGCGTGGACAGCAAAGAATCACGCTCCTCTTCAATACGGACTGTGTCACGTCGCAGCCGCTCCACACGCATCTCCACTTGGTCTAATACAGCTATCAATCTGTAGACAGAGTTTGATTTGATTTTGTTTGTCAGTTTGCACAGTTGTTTTTTAATTTGTAGAATTGTTGGTTGGTATTAACTTGTTTTTGGTTTTATTTTACTTTAGGAACTAAAGAACATAATAATATCAAGCACTACTAACACCTACTGTGGACGAATAGGATGACTCTTGAATAAATTTATCACATACTAGCTGCGCATACTTTCCGAAGCGCATGCGATGAAAGGCATTTTATGGCTATTTTTTTTTTACACCTTGGGTTATATTATTGAAGTTTTAGTAGGGATCCCTAATTTTTTTCCAGTAATAAATATAGCCTATGTTACTCATGATAGTGGAGCATTCTAATTGTGAAATTTTTTTTGAAATCAGGCTAGTAGTTTTTTGAGTTTATTCATTACAAACATACATACAAAAATACAAATCTTTCCTATTTATAATATTCTTACTGTAGATTATAATTGTGTGGATTACTGATGCACAGATACATAATGCAGACAATAGATATCTACAAGTCTTTGTTGGGAATTGCTTGTATCCAACACTTGCAATCATACTCTTACTAACTGTTGAGAATTTGGAAATTAAATCAATAAATGAATTCCTTGTTTAACCAGATTTAATGCTATAGTAGGGTAAATATTTAAATAGACAATGCTGAGGGTAGGTTTGTTAAATGCAACAAGCATCTAATTTATAAAGCATTTAATTATTATACATCCAACAATAAGTACAAAGAATACATATACACTCCGTTCCACATGTTAGTGTTAAACAGCTTCAAATCTTAACTGGGTACTTTAAGCAGTGAATAAGTAATAATAATAATTTGTCAGCTAACATATTCACTGTGAGTGTATGAAGCAAAATCATTGTAGCTCATAACTGCACTCTGTGGTCTAACAAAAGATAACTCATACTCTTTATGTATCAATCAATGACCTCTCATTCAAATTGTATGTCCACCATGCATATACTAACATTTTATAATAGTTTCCTTTTAGGGAACCACTCAACAGTTAACAAAAAAGGAGGACTAGCTCTAATGTTGTCAAAAACATCGTAATGTAATTAATTATATGCCATAGAAACATAACTGCTGCGTGGGTGAGCACATAGAGAAACTTTTTTTATAACTCGTAACGCTTGGCGTTGACCTTTTATGGAGGCTGACCACGCGTTTTGCCACCTCGTAATCGTCACGCTACCTTCGCATATGGTCTTTTACATGCACTTTTCATGGTAGGTTACCTGTCTTTCGGCGCCTGTGACCCGAACGCCGACGTTTCGTCAATGAGAGGCAGCCGCGAGCTCTCACCGGTGTACAAGTCCACTGCGAATTGATCCACTTCCATATTGTCGTAATCGTTGCCTTTCAATCCGGCCAGTTTTTTTTACAATATAACCCCAGGGACTGCGCACAAAAGTACAATATTTAAATAAACAGGAGGAACAATTTTCACCCGACGTCAAAATCAAACTAACACAGCAAACTAACCAAAACAAATTGACTGACGTTTCTCAAATTCTCTTGAACTTTCCGAAAAAAAGAACAACTGTCATGAACTGACATGATATTTGAACGATAGAAGTTACTGTTTATCGTATTTCGAGATTGAACTTTACGCCGCTGTGATAAGAGCTACAATTGTATTCTTCAGAATTCCCCGCCCACTGCAAAATCCAAAACCAAGGATGAATCATAGACGATACACTATAATTTTTTAATAACAGATAAAATACAGCCTTTGTCAACTAGTGTATAGACAACCATTCCTTCTCAATATTTTACAACAATTATTTTGATGTTAAAGCGCAGACTGGTAAATGATAGATGAACGACAAAGTAATGTCATCTTTGCCAGTTAATTTATTTTGCAGCAAACCAAAAAATCAAGAAATTAAGTCTTGTACTTATAACAATACCCATCCTCCTTCTGTGGCAGTCGGGCAAAAAGAGAATCATCCAATTCTTCAATCAGGTTTACTGATGTTTATGTAAGCCACACAATGGGTTTGCCATGCATACATTTCACTATGTATCATCAATTCATCACATTGGTCTAATCAATCCTATATGACTAGACCCAATGACCGCTACAATGTTATGATCGTGTATCCTCCTAATATTAAAATGTGAAAGTTTGTATGTTTGTTAACCAATCACGCAAAATTGGCTAAACGGATTAGGATGAAATGGCACACAGATAGTTTATAACCTAGATTAACATATAGGATGCTTTGTATTCCAATATTACGTTACCGTGGGATAATTTCCGACACCTCCACGCGGGCAAATCTAGTAAATGATAATGAAATAATACGCATGCGCCTTGCGCAGTCCAGGATTTTTGGCATTTTTTATTCATATATTTTATGGTCGATCGGGACGATCTAGCATTGCGTATGTCATTGTTTATAATTATTACTATAAAATACAGAGAACATGCTCAGCATAAGAATAGTGTAAAACGGATATACACCAACCAAGGTGTTAACTTAGGCCAGCACCAGCCGGGGGTTGCGGAAGTATCGTTTGTTCCCGCGACCCCCGGCGTAGGTGAGAGAGGGAACACCGGGGTGGTTTTTAGTCAGTAAGAGTCTGACAGACCGCCCGCCCCAGGGCGGCGGACATCCATGAGGATTTTCCACCCCGAAACAAAAAAAAAAAGGCCACCCTTGGTTGACTGGTAGAGAATGCCTAAGGCATTATACCTTTTGTGCGAAATTTAAATAAATAAATAAAACAAAGATTATGGATTTGGAATTAAAAAAAAATCTGCATTATTTACAAATACTTTATTGTTATCTTATTATAATAAAAACGGAAGTAAGCTATAAAAACATAAAGTTGATTAATTTGTGTTATATGTATTACAAGCAAATAAGACTGCTCGTATTATGGCGTAACCACACTTGCTGATTCATTACATTAAGGGCTGATTTATCAATCAACCGATAGTTTTTAATCATGGAATAAAATTGACGTCTCACAGTCTTTGCAAGTATAGAAGAACTGTCAAAAATTCAACATTATTCCTCAGGTAAGATTATCTAGCATTGGAAAAATCAGCTCTAAATAAAATAAAGAAACGTAAATATTCCTTCTGTTCTCTTCTAATTGACGGATTCAATCTCAAAGTGTGGTCGAGTCATAAGGGACGGATACTTACTAGTAGAACAATAGTTATGGCCGTCTACCCTTAAGGGTATAAAGTTAAAGAATGATATTATACTGGTTCCAAATGTATGCATCACTAAGTAGTAACAGTTAGTAGAATCTGCCAAGAGGACATATAAATCTCGCGATAAACGGTTAACGGTTAACGGATAACGGTAGGGAATATCGTAAGCGCTTTAAGCTTAATTGTAATTCAGCACTGTCAGCTTTCTGTGCACCGTCAAAGAAGTCTACTCACTTTTACTAATAGTAATACATTTTCCGTTACTCTGATGTTACGTTAGCGTCAACTGCTTTAGTCCGACATAATATAATTTAGGTCACATCGTCCTATGAGTTTGGGTTGTGGGTGGGTGATGGTAGATAGGTTATACGCGCACCGCAATTGGCACGTTCATTAAAACTTGGCTAGTCAGCAAACACGATGTCGCGCCGACGGCAACGGACGGATGCAACATAAATGTATCCGTCTCTTTTTCGCTTCCAATATTTAAGACATGCCGTCCTACTTCCATGTGTCATCTATAGTGTGACGTAACAAAATTGAGTTATGTATGTGTGTGTGTGCCGTTTTCGAAGATCAAACGTTTTACTTATAAATATCATTGCAGTATACTGCAAAAATAATCCCACTGCAGCACATAAAACAAAGTTATGTTGACTCTAACGTAAATCAGGCATTCAGAATACAATAATTTATCTTAAAAAAACAAGGAATCATTAAAATCGTATCTATAAGTACAAATATAACAATAAATAAATATCTGATTCATAGTGAAGAAATAACAAATACAATACTGACATTTGCGTTGGAAAACAACCAATTTAAAACAAAAATTAAAGTTGCACATTAATTAGAATCTCTTAACAATGTCGTAAGACTAATGTTATATTATTTTATTTTAATAAGTATATTTTTCATTATTTTACATTCATAGGGAATAAAATTATAATTTCGCTCACATAGTTAGTAATATTCTGAAGGCTCAACCACGAGGGGATCCTCCAATATAATTACCAGACATCAGAAATTTCATTGATTTAGTATCCTAAAACAAATCTAACTTTTCTATTATAATTTTCGCTCTTTTAACGAGCTCTGGCTGACGGGTAGCCGGCGCCGAGCGACGACTTCGCTTTAAGTGAACTTTGTCATTGACATTTATGGCGGCGCCCGTCGCGACCTCCCATACCATGTCCTCCCCGACCCTTGCTCGAGCCAGCCCGCGCCGCTGAGCCTGTAGTTTTAAATTCGTCCCTAAATAATTCCGATCCAGTCAGTCCCTTGCTGCCCTCTCCCAGCGACGCCCTTAGCCGAGGTCCGTACCCCACAGGACCCTTAGCGTGTAGTCGCTTAGTTTTTAAGTTTTTTAAGCCCTGGCTGGAGGCTTAATTTATTGGGGCATCCACAGGCAAGCCCGGTTAAGCAGACGACAACCTCATAGGTTGAACTGCGAGATGCCATTTACAAAAAAATAAAAACATTTATGGCGGCTCGGAACTTGAGGCGAGTCACTGCGTAGTAACAAAGAGGCGCCATAAAGTTTGACGCCACCACATGACGCTGGCAGAATAGTCGACATCGGCTCAGTTGCCTTAAATTAAAAAAAAGTTTGACGCGAACTATGTCTAGCAGTAAGGGCGGTTTTCATCGACCAAAGGTTACTGACGTGTGGTTGGTTACCGTATGAAGATGACCCGGCGCGCCGGTTGGCAACCCATTATAAAATAAAAATATTTTAATAATTTACACACAAAGATTTCACATTTAGAACATGGCTAAAGTAAATACTACTTTTTTTTTAAGTTATGAAAGCTGTTTACTCGCAGAAATGAGGTGTTGCAGTGGACATAAGAAATGGAAAATGGCCAAAATCGGTCCTATCTACCATGAAAAGCTTTATTTGTGACTTCTTGGACAAGTGACTTACGTGGCAGATAATTTCATATTAGTTCTGTAAGTATAACATACCTGGCGAAATGTTGGTGTACTGGTACACGTCTGTCCAACCCTTTGGGGAATACAGGTTATGTTAATTATATTTAATTTTTTTTATTTAATGGTAGATAGTGCCCTTCTGGACACTGTGAAACTGGCCTTTAACAATAATTTCCAAATCCACTGACAACACAACAGTTTAAAATAAGAACATTCTACATAACGTCTAGTAAAGCTCAAATCCGGATCGACAAACGTACAGTCACCAAAGTAGATAAGTAACCAGTGTCGTTGGATATAGTTGAAATTTAGTAAGAAACCGATATAAAATTTAATTTAATTTCATTCGAAAACATCCAGCGGTTTCTTACTAATCTTCAACTATGTCCGACGACCCTGGTTACTTATCTCTTTTGGTGACCGTACGTCTATCTCTATCGCTCTAATGGTAGATATGGCGTGTGCGAACAAGACGGCATTCACTTGCCGGTCCACTCGCTGATCCTGCCGTTCTCGAACGCCAGGTTCTTTCTAGGCAGGGGAACTAAAGTACCCCGCTTGACGATTCCCATGTCTTCGCCGGGGTAGTACTGAAAATATTTTATTAAAATTAATACTGGGATAGCTGTAAAGAGTATTGTCAGAAAAGGGTGTGATACGAAGTCTGACCGAAAATATGGCTTGTTCATGCTTTGCAATGTTTGTGGAAGTCAGCACCAGAATTTTACCAAGGAATCTTTAAAGTAGAGACCAAATGTCGTTATTTGCGAAGTGCGCGGGCTGATAATCCCCCTAGAATCCTAACTTTCTATTAGTATTGATGCTATACAGAATACCAACCCGCACTGGGCCCGCGTGGCCCACTCCCTCTGGAAGAGAGAAGGCCTGTGTCCCAGCAGCCAAAAAAAAAATCAGCTGTTCCCTACATTTTGACGACTCGTACGAACATAAATGTAGGGAATAGCTGATTTTTTTTTCGCGATTTCAGATTTGGTCCCATAGTAAAAGTTGTTTTGTTGTCATGAGTAGAATCATGTGTTTAAGTATCGATCACTAATTACCAGTCACCCTATATGCTGATTATGTATACAGAATAACCATTTTAAATAAGATAAATAGTTTACCTGACACTGTGAAACAAACTTCAATATATCTGAACGTATGAATTCATTGTCTTCTTTCACTTTCTCCAATCTGAAAAGACGAAAATAATTTAATAATTACCCTACTATACCTAAATCACCCAGACAGGCGTTTTACTTTGTGCAAATAATTGAATCACCGATGCTCTCAAAACGGTATAGGAAAACATCATCTGCCTAGCCTTTTCCCAACTATGTTGGGGTCGGCTTCCAGTCTAACCGGATGCAGCTGAATACCAGATTTTACATGGAGCGACTGCCTATCGGACCTCCACAACCCAGTTACTGGGTAATACGATACCCCTTGGTAAGACTGGTTGTCTTGTCAGACTTTCGGGCTCCTGACTACCCGTAACGACTGTCAAAGATCCACGAATGACAGCCGGGACCAACGGCTTAACGTGCTTTTTCCGAGGTATAGGAAAACATCGTGAGGAAATCAACATGTCCTAGAACCAAATTTTCGAAGACATGTGTCATCTACCAACCCGCACTGGGTCCGCGTGGTAGATTACAGGCCACTCTCTCTCGAAGAGAGGAGGCCTGTGTCCCAGCAGTGGGGACATTATAGGCTGATTCCTCCTCTCCTCTTTAGTCGTTCACTCTTGACAGAGTGGTCGTGGTTGATGACTCTGCATTTTCTTTGGCCAAAGCAGTATTGGAGGTCGCATATTGTATGCCACTGGCTTGTGTATAATCCTATTTACACATGTCTGTCTGATTTTAAATATTCATAGTTACGAGTTGTTTATGTTTTATACTTGTCACTTGCACATAAAAATATGGACCACGAATATATGTTCAACTATCTGACCACTGCTGCTGTTCTTATTATAATCAATTTTCAATAGGTTATGGGCCCAGAATAAAAGGTTAATAAGTCATTGCCCTTTTGCATGCTCTGATAGTGCTAGAGCATAATAAGTTGAGTGGTTTTAATATTAATTGAGTACGATAAGTGTGAAATTTACGAAATTTCAATTATGTCTGCTGAAGGTGGCATAAGTGGAATAAAGAAGCTGAAAGGATCGTCCGACTACCCAAACTGGAAATTCTTGGTGCGAAATTACTTGGAGAATAAAAACTGGTGGGGAGTAATTTCTACAGATGTAGTAAATGCTGACGTAGACCGGCAGGCACGAACGACAATATGCTTGTTGTTAGAACCAGAGTGCTTTACCCACGTCTACAATGCGAAGACTGCGAAAGAAGCCTGGAACAGCTTACAGAAAGCGTATGAAGACAAAGGTTGGGGAAGACGCATACATATTCAGCGAGAGCTTTTCAACTGTAAGTTACAGAATTTCGATTCTATGGAAAGCTTTATATCCAAAATTACATTCCTGACACAACAATTGTCCGATATTGATGCTCAAATCCCTGATGATTGGATCATATCGATTTTGCTGGGTGGGTTGACTGCTGATTACAGCCCTCTTATAATGGCTGTAGATAATAGTGGAAAAGAGATCACGTTAGAGCAAATTAAAATGAAATTGTTACAAGAAGGAAGTAGACAAAGTAAGTTGAACACAGAGTACGAACAAGCCTTAGTTACACGTAAAGTACAGAACGATGCAAGATCTAATATTAAAACTAACGATCGTAAGCAGAAGTTTGTCTACAAGTGTTATAAGTGCCACAAGCAAGGCCACAAGGCGTCCGAATGCAAGGAGCGGATCAAAACCGCGAATATCTGCCTGAATACAAAGGAGGCGATAAACAAAGACAAGTGGTATTTAGACAGTGGGTGCTCAAATCATATGACCCACGATAAAAACAAATTGTTGTCTTATACACCTGAAAAAGGTAACATGAAGATTGCAGTAGCAAACGGCGAGAAATTGTTGGTTAAAGGACGAGGAAATGCTGAGCCACAAGTCAGCGAAAACGAAAAATTAATTTTAGAAAACGTTTTACATGTTCCTGATTTATCCATGAACCTAATTTCGGTGAGCGATTTGACCAAGAAAAAATATTCCATGAATTTTGACAAAGGAGGTTGCATCATTCAAAATAAGAATCGAATGGTTGCAACATGTGAAGAGGTCGACGGAATTTATGAATTGACAGAAAAGAAAAATAACGTCGTGAATGTGACATTGTCAAAACAAAATGAAAATATTTCGAACATTTGGCATAAAAGATTAGCTCATTTATCGCGTAATTATATGAATAAAATGAAAGTTTTAGTAAGTGGTATGGAATTCAAGAGTACTGATTTATGCGAGCCGTGTATTCCATGTGTTGAAGGAAAGACATGCAAAAGTCCTTTTAAAAACCAAGGTACGAGAGCAAACGAGGTCTTACAGTTGGTTTTTAGCGATGTTTGTGGACCAATCGAGGAGCCGTCGTTCAGTGGTTCGAGGTATGTTCTTCTATTTATCGACGATTATACTCGGAAGACGCATGTTTATTTTTTGAAGAACAAAAGCGAAACTTTTGAGAAGTTCCGTGAATACAAGGCGGAAGTCGAGAATGAGACTAGTAAATCTATTAAATGTCTGAGATCTGACAACGGCGCAGAGTACTGTAATGGTAAATTTAAATCATTTTTGAAGTCTGCAGGTATAAAACACCAAACGACTGTACCGTACACGCCGGAACAAAATTCTGTTGCAGAAAGAGCGAATCGGACTATAATAGAAAAGGCCAGAACATTACTGTCAGAATCGAACTTGAGCAAGAAGTATTGGGCCGAGGCTGTTAATACTGTTGTTTACTTAAAAAACAGAAGCCCCACGAAAGCATTGAATAATGCAGTACCAGAGAAGGTTTGGACTGGAAAAGATGTGGATGTAAGTCATCTGAAAATCTTTGGTTGTTTGGCGTATAGATTGATACCAAAACAAAAGAGACGTAAACTGGATATGAAGACGGAACCGATGATTTTTATTGGATATCCAGATAATCAGAAGGGTTATCGTCTGATGAATCCTAAGACAGGTGAAGTGACAACTGCAAGAGATGTCAAATTTCTGGAAAACGTTTTTCTTCAGAAAGAAAACGTGAAAGAGTCGGAAGTGATCATAAACCTGAATACAGATTCTGTTCCTTCCAGTTTAACAAACAGATCAACAAACAGATCAGAACTCTTGGAGACTCACGATGATGCGTACCGTGATGCTGTAGAAGAGAACATAGAAGTATCGGAGGAGATAGGACCTGAACCAGTACTAACAGAGCAAGTACCTGACGACGTATTGACTGAAGAGGAAGTGATAATACCTGAATCAGAAAGAAGGTATCCTTTAAGAGAACGCAGACAAGTTGATCGGTACGGATGCAATGTTATGTATGCCAAGGAGAGCACTCTTGATGGTGATCCATTGAATATTAATGAAGCGTTGGCGAGACCCGATAGTGACTTATGGCAAAAAGCGATAGATGATGAACTTATGTCACTAAGAGAGAACCAAACTTGGACGTTGGTGGATCTTCCAGCTGATAAGAAGCCTATCCAGTGCAAATGGGTGTTCAAAATCAAAAGAGATAGCGATGGCAAGGTAACGAAGTACAAGGCTAGACTAGTAGCGAAAGGGTTCACACAGGTATGTGGTGTAGACTATACTGAGACTTATTCTCCTGTAGTTAGAAGCTCCACGCTACGATTATTGTTCTCGCTAGCTGTTGAATACGGTTGGTTTATTGACCAGTGGGACATCACGACCGCGTTTTTATATGGTAAGATTAAAGAGGATATTTACATGCTCCAACCGAAAGGAGCAGTAGTCAAAGGTCAAGAAACCAGAGTATGTAAGCTGCAGCGTTCTTTGTATGGATTGAAACAAGCTTCGAATGCTTGGTTCAAGGAATTAGACAAAGAAATGTTGAATTTAGGTTTTGTGCAATCAAAAATAGAACCGTGTTTGTATCAAAAGCAGCTTAAAAACAATAAGAAGTTAATTGTCGTTATTTACGTAGATGACCTTTTTATTTTTGGAAATTGTGAACAAGAAAAGCAAAAATTAAAAACCGATTTGCTTGACAAGTTTAAAGTGAAAGATTTAGGCGCGGCTAGGCATGTTTTAGGCATGAGGCTGAGAAGAGATAAAGATGTAATTTGTCTAGATCAGCAACAGTTCATTTTAGATATTTTGAATGACTTCAACATGACAGACGCCAAACCAGTTTCGACCCCAATGGAAGTCGGTATGAAATTAGAAAGATCGACAAATTCCCATAGCAATCTGCCATATCAAAGCTTAATAGGGTGTCTAAACTATTTAGCCTGTAATACGCGACCAGACATAGCACATGCGGTAAGTGTGCTTTCACAATTTAATTCGTGTTATGACGAAATACACTTTAAATGTGCGAAACGGATCTTAAGGTATTTGAAGGGTACGTCTAACCTTTGTCTTACTTTTAGGAAGTCAGGAGATTTAGACTTACGAGGCTACGTTGATGCAGATTGGGGAGGGGCACTTGATAGGAAATCTTTTACGGGGTTAATTTTCAGACTAGGTAAAAATATTGTGTCATGGGAGAGTAGGAAGCAAGCGACAGTATCCTTGTCCTCCACAGAGGCAGAGTACATAGGATTGAGTCAAGCTTCGAAGGAAGCTCTTTATTTACGTAGTTTACTGAGCAGTTTGACAGCTGTGGATAGTAAAGCGGTAGTAATTTATAATGACAATCAGTCGGCGCATAAAATTGCAGCTAACAAAATGATGCATAATAGAACAAAGCACATAGACATCAAGTATCATTTTATTCGTGAGTGTGTACTGGATAACAAAGTTGAAATAAGGTACATGTCAACTGATAAGATGATAGCGGACATTTTAACTAAAAGTGTTCACAGCCCGAAGCTTAGAGAATTTTTAAAGGATTTATCCATGTCAAATTATTCTATTAAGAGGGCGAATGACTAGTTAGATGTTTTGATGTGTTATGTTTTTTTTTAATAGTGTTTTGTGTAATAGATAATTTTTTTTTTTTCTAAATTTTATTTCGTTATGCATGCCTTATTTTGTTAGATTTCTTCTGTTTTTGTACTCTACTTTTGGGTACAGCGTAGTACAGACGGACACAGAAGTGTTAGTAATTTAATTAGTTTTATGTACCGAGTACTGACAAGTACAGATGGGATCATACGCATGTGTAATAGATTAAGGGGGCGTATTGGAGGTCGCATATTGTATGCCACTGGCTTGTGTATAATCCTATTTACACATGTCTGTCTGATTTTAAATATTCATAGTTACGAGTTGTTTATGTTTTATACTTGTCACTTGCACATAAAAATATGGACCACGAATATATGTTCAACTATCTGACCACTGCTGCTGTTCTTATTATAATCAATTTTCAATAAGCAGCCTTCGCGATGCTCCTTCACTTACTCCGGTCTTCAGCGTCTCGGAAATTCTGAACTATGGAGGTTTGTGTTGACGCTTTGATAAGGTCTGTCCAGCGCGTAGGTGACCGACTGCGTGACCTCTTGCCCTCCACTTGTCCCTGGACAACGAGTCGTTCCACGGAGTATTCGTTACGAACCACGTGGCCGAAATATTTTATCATTCGTATTTGCACAGTCGACGATAATCTCTGCTTGACTTTTCGTTCCTCCAGGATCGAAACATTGGTCCGAATCGCCACGCTCCAGGGTGATTATGCTACACCTATTTCGATACATTTTAATATAATACTCACAGTTCAGGTTTAGCGATTCGTTCCACTATACACTTGCATGTTTTCTCACATAACGTCTCGTCAAACAGCGGTATGCCGAACTGCAGATCTACTATTGTCCACCTCTGAAAAGGTCAAATATAGTTCACCTTTAGCAAACAATACGCACACACAATTTGGTGATCCACTTCTGACAAATATAAGAAGTTTTCGTTCAAATCTGAAAGTTTATTCAATTTAACACTCTCAGCGCCGCGATTTTCTAGAGAAGCGGGCTATGTGGGCGGCCGGCGGACCACATGGCGCTGAGAGTGTTAATAAGTTGACAAATTTTATGTCACGTGATTTGAATCGCTGTTGTTATTTTACTCAACGAAATAGGAGACTTGGAGGAGAATTAATTAATAACTATATGAGGTTATTCACCTATCACAGTATAGCGAGGTAATTGCGTAAGACTAACAGTAGCAATGGCTTCCATTTTGACAGTTCAACAACATTCTTTGCGTTATTTACGTTGTTGGGCATAAATGAAGTTCGAACATATGAAGCAATGGATTAGCAATATCGTTCAAAACGTGTTTCAAAAGTGTGTTACGCAATTAGGGTGCAGGTCTCAATAACTCGCGGGGAAAAGTTGAAGAATCTAAAGAAGTTAAAGAATTACTAAGATATACAGGCTGGAAAAAATCTATGGGCAAATTTTAACCTGAACAATAATCCTACCGATTCGTATGATAAAATAGCGAGGGTTTATTATTTTTATTTTTAGTTGGTTCGATTCCCGGGTGCGACAAGCGAATTTTAGAAGATCTTTGAACGCAGTTTTGTTTCTTTTAAAAAATAAAGGAATATTTCCTTTCAGTAAAATGAGCTAACTAAAGGATTTAAGGTAGTTCCCCTCCAGAGCCCATAATTTTTTTCCACCCTGT
>OX451401.1:14906157-14939325 GCA_949629135.1 Eremobia ochroleuca | reverse complement strand
AAATCAAGCGGCCGTAACTTTGGTCGGAGAGTTCGCAGCGCTATCCGTAGGCATGCAGCGGCTGCAAGGTACCGCCGCGCTTCGCCTTCTATCTCGGGATCTGCTACTACCTGGCGTATGACAGAACATTTTCATGTCGGTTAGAACAAAAAAAAAAAAAACAATTTAATTTTTTTTTTTTTTAATATTTAAAACAAGACAAATATTAAAAATGATTTTTACTGTAAATTGAAGTCGCTTTTCGTATCTGTGTGACCGCGTTGTTATTCTAAACTACGCAACGGATTTGATCGGGTTTCAACATTATTTAGAGAATTTGTTTCAGAAGGTTTATGTGTATAATTAATTAATATTCAACGTAAATATAATAAAAAAAACATGTTTTGTCAAATCATATAAACTGTACGAAGCAGCGGTGGGTTGCTAGTACAGTCCGATTAAAGTTTATGGCGGCTCGGAACATGAGGCGAGTCCCTGCGCAGGCTGACAAGAATTTTTTTTACTGTGCGCAGTAACAAATTAACCTGTCAGCGGTGTGAGGGGCGAGGTACTGCGCACTTCAGAGCCGTCATAAAGTTTGAATCGGGCTGTACCTACGAGTAATAAAACTCACCTTATCAAGCTCCATCAGTAAACTATCAAGACTCTCATCAGGTAGCTTGCCAACTTCAAACAACGTTACCGCGTGGCTCTTCAGATCCTGAAATAATTGAAAAGTAGTTGTAAATACACATTGTGAATTTGTACCATAGCCAGAAAATAGACTAAAGATGAACACATTATTTGTTTCATGTCTTTACCGACAAAGAGCTACTATTAGTTCAGAGAAAAGGAACAACTGTTGGCTTTGGTTTTCTATTGGCAACTGTTAGTTTTTTGGCGGGTTGTGGCTTTCAACGGTTCTTTAGAAAATCAATTGAAGGGTAATGGGTACCTGGTAACACAATAGCGGTGCTTTGGGCTATCAAAGAACCGTTAAGTTAACTATGTAGCTGGTTTAAACTCTAAATAATGGTGCTTTCATACATATTATGGGTGTAATTCGTATAAACACACCGTCTTTGTGCTGTGTATCAGCGTCTGTGACAAAATGTATTTGACACCAACATAGTTGAGAAAACGCTAGGCAGGTGATGTCATCTGCCTAGGTTTTTCCCAACTATGTTGGTGTCGGCTTCCAGTCTTACCGGATGCAGCTGAATACCAGTATTTTCCATGAAGCGGCTGCCTATCTGACGTCCACAACCAGTTACTGGTAATACGATACTTACGGGTATACGATTATTTCATAAAGCTAGCTCTAATATTTTGAAAATTATTGAGGTTCTTCTTACCGACCCGCTGTGTTTGCGACCCAGTGTATTTGTGATTTTAAAATATTATTTTGATCGGACCATTCAATTGCATTATACCTACTAAGTCATATTTTCCTTTCACAGCATAAAGGTGTATACAAAAATGTTATGTAGATAGACAATAATAAAAATACTGGTTGAAAACCAAACAGATAGACGGAGTGGACGTGTTTCAAAGCACAACATTTTCTAGTTACGAGTAGTATCGCTTCGTCACAAACACGTGGTAAGACTGGTTGTCAGACTTTCGGGCTTCTGACTACCCGTAACGACTGCCAAAGATCTACGAATGACAGCCGGAACCAGCCTGAAATCGCGAAAAAAAATCAGCTGTTCCTTACATTTATGTTCGCATAACTCGTCAAAACGTATGGAACACCAAATTTTTTTTTATTTACGTTTTGTCCTATAGTAAAAGTTGTTCATAATTATGAGTACAATGACCCCTTCAGATATTTCGTGTATGAATAGATAGACCATATACTTATAAAGCCTAATTATAAAAAGAAAAAGACAATATTCTAAATACCGGTGACAGATTCCCCATCATAAGGTAAGCTGCTAAGGTAGAGTCGAACAAAACGGCAACTCTTCGTCCACCACCGTTTTTAGGTTCGACCCCTTCTACTGCACTCTGCAAAAAAAAAACAACTTTCTAATTAAAAGAACTGTTACGTTCGATTAGCTTAAAAAGTTAAAAATTAACTCCCTTAAAAAGCATTCGTCACTTAAGTCTATTTTGGCTACGAAGAGGAAAAATTTCAATAAAACTTCACCTGTTTGGAAGTGGATGGCGTTTGCTTTATGAGGATCGGTTCCATTTGTATGGAGTCATCGTCCATGTTAGGGTCGAACGTCAACGGAGCTATTTGTCTATAACTGTGGAAAGATAAGTTCAGCTTTAAAATATTTATTTAATTTAAAAATTAAAAATATATATTTTTTTATAATATTTTTTTTATAATATTTTATTTATTAAAAATAATTATTTATTTAATTTGAAAATATTAATTATTATCATTTTTTTAATTTCTGCCGATCACTCTCCTGCCCTTATCCCAATTTATTTGTGGTCGGCGCAACATGTCATTTTCTTCCATACTTCTCTATTAGTCGTCATCTCGGTAGTCGCCCCATTTCTGACCATATCATCATTCACACAGTCCATCCATCGTTTCTTTAGTCTTCCCCTACTCTTATAGCCAATTACATATTATATTTTTTACAGTGAAATTATTATCTTGGAATGTTGTCTCTCACAAGTGTCTCTTCACACAAGTGGCTTTTCACGTAAATGTTTTTCGCACAATCTTTCCACGCCAATGGCGTTCGCGCAAATGGAAGAAAAACAAATGAATAAATGACTCAATCAAAATGAAAATCAAAAATCATTTATTCAATCTGCATTATTATTTTAGGCATCCTGTTTTCCGGATACTGCAAACAGGATGCTTGTGTGAATATGTATATTTAAACACGTACACTACTAAACGGCATCCTGCAAAAAACGGGATTTTGCCGTGGGAAAGGGCCCTAAGTGTTAGTAATATTAATTAAACAAAATTTTATTCATCCCTGCTGCACGAGCGACCGGACAGAGTGTCTTATGACTTATAGATTTCCCCAAATATCTTTCATGCAAAGATACCAGCACCTTAATTGCGTAACACACTGTCAGTCATAATCTGAATAATTTTGAAGGATATTGCTACTCATTAATTCATATGTTCGAAAAAATTGTCTGCTCAACAACATAAATAACGCAATGAATGTTGTTGAACTGTCAAAATGAAAGTAATTGCTACTGTTAATTTGCTACGCAATTCCCCTCATATCCGGCTGTTACTATGCTACACGCACATACATTCATAAAGTCAAGTCTTTCTCACGCGGCAGAAACTACAGAACGCCACTACAATTCTTACATATTCCTTTTGCTTCGTTTACGTTTATACATTTGAACAGAAAAACAGAACATCTACTACAGTGATGCTGATTGTGAATTTTAAATACTAACGGCTGATGGCTATGCGTGGTGACGGCGTCCCGCCAGGTGGCGTGCTGCGGCGCCACGGGAGGCGGCTGCAGGTTGTTGGCGAAGCCCAACCGGCAGTACAGGGAGACTGCTTGCTTTACTGACTCGCATTCCACCTGTATAGAGTAAATAAGTAAGGGAGAGGTTTCGTTCCATGCCAATAGTCTCTTTTTATTGTTAAAAAGTACAGTAAACCAGGACATAGACATGCTAGACGGTTTTGAATATTTTGCCATCTACAAAACCGAAACACTATCGGGTGGCACCGGCCTTGAGATTTTTATAATTTGAATTTCTTTAATCTTTATGGTTAAGAATGCCTCCGCCGGATTTCCACAGGTAAGGGCCCTTTCCCACGGCAAGATCCCGTTTTTTGCATATTCACACATGCATCCTGTTTTCCGGATACTGCAAAAAAGATGCTTGTGTGAATATTTATATTTAAACACGTACACTACTAAACGGGATCCTGCAAAAAAACGGGATCTTGCCGTGGAAAAGGGCCCTAAGTCGTTCAGATTTATGACTGGCCTATTTGTACGATTTTATGGAATAATATGTATTGCCAAATAGCTGCACAACTCTCTCTATTGTTTCAGCAGTACGTCAGTGTCATATTAATTATAACATTAAATTCCGTGGGAAGAGCTCATTACGCCAACTTTGAAGTCAAAGCGAACTTTATTACCAAAAGCATAGAGTTCACTTAGCAATTGCAATTATAGAGCTCACGTGAGATAAAAATGCGGAATATACTATTCTGTTCTATCTCATTTATCGTATTATTGTACATCCTACTAAACGTTATAACATTAATTACACGAATAGCTGCAAGGACGACACGGAAATAAAATGGCCAAACACAGGAATTATAATTTTGCGGTCTTTTGTTTACTTAATTCGACACAATAACGGTCGGTCACTTTTATACGTCATATCTAAATATATACAACATTATTTTTAGTATATGGCAAACCCGAAACACGTGTCTAGTATTTTTATGTAAAGAATCTATGTACAAAATTTCAAAACTATATCATGACAAATGACGAAGTTATAAGCTTGTTATGTTACCTGATTGTCCATACAAAAATTTGGTTACCACTTAACACGCGCCGCCGGCCGACCGGCTGTGCCCTGTGTTGTGCGCATATGATTGCAGATTTGTACTTAGTGTCGCTGGGTGTCCAACTTGTTACCATTTTTAAATATTTTTGGGACAAAATATAACATGTTGTAAAAATTTATTGGAATCGTCAGAAAGGTCGCGGCACCCCACGTAAGAGATGGCGGGACCAGCTGGATGGGTTCCGTCAAAACTGTAAGGAGGACGCGCAGGCTCGCGAAAGATGGAAGGAATGGAGGGAGGCCTTTGCTCAGAAGTGGGTCAGAGTGGGAACAAAAAAAAAATATGTGATCTTTAGACCACCAACATTAGAAAAAAGGAATGTAGTGGCACAGTAAATAAATATACAGTAGGTTATCTAAGGCCGCCCGCCGAGTTATTAGCCTACTCTTGCGTTGATACCCAGGGTTGTCACTTTTACTTTTAGTTAATATTTTCGAACAAGCTCAAGTATAAACGGGATACACTATGCTCAAGTATAAACGGGATAGAATTATTTTTGACGAAATTTGTTTACATTTTAGACGACGATACGCGCATCGACTTAATAAGTCGATGTACACACAAGTATTCGACTAAATAAGTCGATCGTCAGACTACCGGAACCATATTTGGATTGAACAACACATCAGACAATAGAAAAAATAATAATTTCAAAAGTAATTAATTTGCAATATTAATTATTGTGAAATTGCCCTTATTACAACTATATCTACGCGACAAATACGTTTACCTAAACGATGTTTCGTACTCAATCCTCTGTTTTATAGTAAAACTAGACTAATTCTTAAAATAAACTTTAGCTCTAAACATAGTATTCAGAAAAATGCGACTCGGCTACGCTATTAATAAAGCAAATAAACTGTGAAATAAACAATACAATACCACATTTTCTAATAATATTTAAGTATAAGTAGGTACTTACATTTCTGGCTGAGTAGGAAGTATGAAGAATGATAAGTCCGGGTTTGCGAAATCATTATTGAGGCACCCGAAAACACTACAATATTTTTTTCCCCTTTTTGAAGTCATGATACTCGTAATTTACGAGTAAGTGGCCGCCGCCGGCGAGAGTTGACGAACGCAAGCGGTCATGTAGCGTACGCGCGTGCTCACAGTCGCGCTGCACAGCCCGCACTGCCGCCACGTTATTCCCCCATATATTATGTTAGCGTGTGCGTGAAATCGCGTGCCGACATGGCGCGCGGCGCGCACGCACACATTCAAACCGAAAGCGGCACGTTTGTATGAAGATGTTTTACTGTATATTTACTGTGGTAGTGGGATGAATATCGTACACCTACACAACAAATTAGGGAGGGAAGACAAACTAAAGGGGATTGAAGATTTTTAGATGGGGCATACCTACTGTCGCGCAATTTTGGATACTTTTCAAAATGGCGCCCACGCATGAAACCTAAATCGATAGCTGACTGTTGGAATAGCAAACATCAAATACTTACTTATTATAGTTTATGATCGAATTAAGATTGTCTTTGATAAAACTGTCATGTCCGTACAATAAACGTTGTTAAACTTTCTATTTGAGTTTATAATTACTTTTCCACACTGACAACAATACAAACGGAAAATAAATAGGACCAAACGCCGTAAAGCGACACGTTCCCGGGATATTAACGTAAAAGTTGATTACGTGACATTTATATTTTTTTTAGTTGCTTAAATCTTGTTGCATAGATGTTGGATTACTTTAAGCATTTAGAGTGATTATTTCAAACATCTATGCAACAAAATGTACGCAAGTTATTCTGATGTACAGACGCCAGCACATCAAGCTACCCGAAACTGTCAAATTTTCCCAATCAACCTTGAACCTTATGCTTTATTTAGATATAAAGTTGAAAATCTATTAAAGAAATTTAAAGAAAGAAAGAGAGATAAAATGTTTATTCTACAGAAACAAAAAAACACGTTACAAAAAAAAAAATGACTGTAGCTCGATTTGCTAGCGTCTGTACAAAATTGGCCTCTTATTATCTTTTCTGTTTGCATTGATGTCACCTATCGATTTATACAGGGGTCATTTATGGTCGCCATTATGAGAAAAAAAAATGGCGGATAGGTACGTATGCCACGGGTCTTCAAAGCCCTTTAGATACGAATAATCTGACTTCTACATAATAAAGGTGGCACCCTACTAACCTGCAACACAGCCGCCAGATCAGCCACACTGGTATGCTCGTCAATGGACACGAACACCTTGTAAAGCAGCGTCTCGAAGTAATCCCCAGCTATTCGGTTCATCACGAACCCTTTGAGTGGAGGTACTGACACCTTGTCTGCTGTTGTTATTGGTACGTCCAGGTAGATTAGGCCGCGCCTGTGAGGAGAAAGGTAATGTAGACGTTATGTATTTGAATTAAGTTTGATAATGGTTTGTAGGTTGAGTAAGTGACATGTGAGTTTTTCTGATTGAGGAAGAGTTGAGGATATATAAAAATATTTTGCCTCCAGCAGTCATTTTAAAGGCATTATTTAGTTTATTGGCGTGTAAATAAAGTGCTACTTACAAAAATAATAGTAGATTGTACAACTAGTGCACAAAAGAGGCCATTGTACCCTGAGGCGAGACGTGGATAGTTAAGTTGAGGGCTAACTTGGCTCGTTTATGCCCGAGTTATACACTCTGTTTTTCACTTCGATTGCGATAAAACCAAACAGGCATAAAGTATATAATAACAGTATTTTCACTGTTCTAAAATATTGCAAAATTGAAGAAGAGAATAGCTATTTCCCGCGACGAAACTTTATAAAAGCTTTTTTTTTTTATTTTCAACATGTGTCATTCGACTTGCGCACTTCATACTGCCAAGTCCTAAAAACGTTTCTTTGCGTTTTTATACAACGTGTAACGTTAAATGCGCAAAACCTCAGACACCCCAACTGTTTTTTAATTCAATTGACATATTTCAGAGAGAAAATAAGTCATTAAATTTTTTTTAAAGGTTTTATGTGATGTTTTAGTTTTACTGGCCATTCTCATCGTTTCTTGCGTCTGCGACGACGCTTTATTACCGCGTTGACACGGCAACGTTTTTAATGAAGATTTTTTGAAAAATGTGACCTATATTAAAAAGTGATTCAATTAATTCTGCTCGTTATTCTGATGAAACTATTTTCAGGTTTTGCGCATTTAACGTTACACGTTGTATAATAAATGACAACTATTTTATTTGGTTTTATTAAATTAACGATAGAAAACACGAAGTGATATAAATTAAAGCAAATGAAATAAAATAACGACTTTAATCTGCGACGTTTTATTGGCCTGATTATCATAGTGTTAAAAAAAAATTGTTTTATGCACTAGAGCATAAAAAGCGACTATGTCGCCTACGCACAACATAAAGACGAACTTTTAGAGCATGAGAAGTGAAAATTCATTTATCATTTATAGTCTTTATCGGAGGGGCCTGTGGCTAAATAATAACAGCCGCACAGGTCGATCGATCAGGTTAACCTATGCTTGCCGCGGTTGGTCTGTGGATGGGTGATCTTTACATACCGGGACTCCTCCGTGCTTCGGAAAGCACGTTAAGCTGTTGGTCCCGGCTGTCATTCATGGATCTTTGACAGTCGTTATGGGTATTCAGGAGCCCGAAAGTCTGACAACCAGTCTTACCAAGGGGTATCGTATTACCCAGTAACTGGGTTGTGGAGGTCAGATAGGCAGTCGCTCCATGTCAAATACTGGTATTCAGCTGCATCCAGTTAGACTGGAAGCCGACCCCAACATAGTTGGGAAAAGGCTAGGCAGATGATGAGTCTTTATCGGAATGATGGAGACATTTTCGCAGCAGTTTGCTTCTAGCTGACCCGGCCTGTGAGTCACCTACTCGTATATTGGGATACACAGATACTTAACTCTTTCAATCAGGTAACAATCGAAATGATACTGCTTTATATATAGACATTATTCAATCAACTCATAGCCTGTTGCAGTCCGATGCCGGACATAAACTTTCTTATGATTGTCAATATGTGTTTTGGTTTTTGGCGCCAACATTTTATAAGCAAATACAGATAAACTTTTTAAATTATGTGATTCGGTAATCTTCTAGTTTCCGATTTAGCACAAAGGCGCGCCACAGAGTAACTCCCCACAGAGACTGTTTTGTACCGCCGCGGTTTGTAGTAGTGCAACTATCATTGGGCGTTTGCATAAAGTGGTCTCTGTACAGGAACCTACTCTGGTCCCTAATTGTCATCTGTCACTCAAAACTTTTGAAAAGTTTGTGGAATGGCATAGTTTGATAATCTACAATTTTGTAATCATGGTAATACAAAATAGGCAAGTATTTCCATGGTTGTAACAGCTCCATATTAGATCTCATCATCGCGCGTTCGTATTTTCGAAGATACACGATGATTCCCAAAGCACATACTTTTCCTTGGAGATCTGTACTTTTAAGTTAATTGGTAAATTATCAGTCATGCTAAATGTTAATACCATACCTGTACAATGTCTTGACGACATAGTAGTCGAGCGTACCGGCGGTCTGGGATCCGCGGTCGATTAGCAAGTCTATTAGCGCTCTCTCGCTCTCGCCTAGAGGCTGCCGTAAAACAAGCGATGTGTTATGTCAGTTAATAGTAAGTATGACAAGTAATAAGCAACAAACATTGGTCAGAAGGAATAGAGACTGATATGATGTAACTTATAAATGCAATCTTAAAACATTGGAAAACTGTGAAAGTTATGAATACATGGAATGGTCAACTTTCTCTACAACTTTAGAGAATTACTTATGCTTAACCATGCCAAGTGTGAGGCAAGGCCAGAATATACTGGATGATTTTTTTTTCAAGCTCCAAATTTTTACAGGCTGTTCTACTCATGAATATGAACAACTTTCACTATGGGACCAACTCTGAAATCACGAAAACAAAATCAGCTGTTTAATACCGAAGTTCAATACCTACTTGACCAAAATGTATGAAACAGCCGATTTTTTTTTCGTGATCTCAGAGTTGGTTCCATAGTGAATGTTATTCATAATCATGGGTGGAACATCCTGTAAAAATTTGGAGACGGTAAAAAAAAGCATGCTGTATATTACGTATATTATACAAATGTTTTAGTTAGACGAACTATTGAATGCTACCTAAGTCAAGACTGTATCTCAAAACAGCTCAAAATAAGCAAGTTCAGACCAGCAAGGTATAGCATAAATTATTCATCTAAATTATTTACACAACATTTGTAGATATACTATGATTTTATTATTTTTAATTTTCTACTCCAGTTCAATAAAATACTACAAAAAAATATTATCATTCATAGATTGTTTCTTTTGTTAATTTAAACCTTCAACAGATGTTGTTAATACCAAAAAAGTAATTAAACTCTTTAGCACACTCCAGTTTAGGATAACAAAATCTCAAAACAATTCCAAGTTTAAAAAACAAAACAAATTCAACTTAGGTCTGATTTTTCAATCAACTGATAATCTTTATTCGTGGAATAAAATTGACATCTGACAGATTATGTATGGAAGAATTTTCAAAAATACAAAATTATTCCTCAGATAAAATTATCTAGTGTTGGAAAAATCAGACCTAAATCAGCATAACAATAGAGTTCATATTACCTTAACATCATCTTCTAGGACATATCCAAGCTCAACTCGCCACCACGGTTGTATGGGTATGTTAAGAGGGACGCGCGGGAGTAGAGCACGGATCGCTTTGGAGCGTCCGCGCCGCCCTAAAGAGCGGGCTTTTGCAACCAGTTCTAGGTACTCATTCCGACCAATACCTAGCAGTCTCAGGCCTATATGTGGGTAAGATTGTTGTCATTACACACTGATTTAAAAAAGTTTTTATTATACATGATTTCAATGTTAAAGAACATCTCTATGGTTTACAGCATTTACAATTGAAACTTTCCAAATACGTATTAAAAAGAACTAAGTAGCCACTTATGAAAAAAAAAAAAAATGTCATGAAATATTTGAAAGACTTTTTTGCACTAGAGCACACTGCTCAAGGCACCATTTAAAAATTAAAATGTTTCTGGCCCAGCAACTGCTGCAAAAATTGTTAGGCTACCCCAAGTGTGGACAAGGCCTTACTTAATAAAATAGCCTAATAATTCTTTAAAATCTATGAAATTCTAATAATGTGAACTTTTGTTAGAAAATATAATGTATTTTAAGAAATACTCACAGTCAGCAGCAGTAAAGTTAGGCATAGTATCATAGCTTTTCTCCATTTCTATGAGGAGAGCGACCACCTCCACATAATAAATGAATGGGGTTATTCTTAAACCTAGAAAGAAAACAAAAATATTCAAAGTTATAACTATTTTACTGTACGAGATTTCTAGTAATTCTGCATAGTATAAGCGTGATTTCTCATCAATTGTGCAACGGGTGAGGTTTGAACTCACAACCTCGCACTCACCATTCCACAACACCTTTGACCTTTGGCCTTTTACAGTTGTTGTAGATATAACCAATAATTAGATTTGACAACAGGATACACAATAGTTAATATTTATTTAAATTCCACAATCTAAACTTAGGTGGTAGTTGGTTGGAGTGTAGCATTAGGGGCGCTAAACCGTGACGACGCAAAATTTTCGTTTTCTTCTTTTTTTTTTAAATTTCCCAAATTTATTGCAGTACCAAGTTGACCTTCACCATAAAAACCATTTTGGTTCTGAGAAGCATAGCCCAACGATGCACCGTTTCCGAGTTAGAAGCTTTCTGTTTACTTTTTTTTTACAAAACGCTCTATATATCCAAAATGGTAGCTGGGATGGAAATATTTTCTGGAAGAAAATTGTTGCTCTAGTTGAAAATCATGAAATGATGTAAAACCCGCGAAATACTGAAAAAAATATAATTTGAGATTTTTTTTAGTGTCGGTCCAAGAATGAGCAAAGCGAGCTAGGGACTTGGGCCACCCCGACTCGGATAGGTTAGGTTGGAAGGGGATGACGGGGGCTCAAATGAGCGAGCAACGCGAGGTATCGAGCCCCCGTCATCTCCTTCATGTTAGGTTCCTTTAATTAAACCCTGTAGACAGAAATAGGGGCCTGCAAGAGGGGCTACGTCAACTATGTCTCATTATTATTGCTTGTAAACCAACTTGTTTTATATAAAATAAAATTCAGAGGCCCATAATTCGGAAACGGTTTGTTGTAGGACCATGTGTCTCAGAACCTAAATAGTTTCTATGGTCAAGGTTAAAAACGAAACTGCAATAAAATTTTCAGGTTTCCGAAAAATACAATTTTTCTTCTTTGCTGCTCGTAGTGCTAAAACTCCGCCGCTAAGACGACCCACTGACCGTGCAGGACATCAATTTAAGCATTCCTTACCATGGAGCGTCCATGCAAGGCATAAACATACATACATCTGTTTTATGTGTAGGGGTTAATGAAACCACTTGCCTTTAACAATCATGTCTGCTAGGTGATAGGGGTAGAGCATGAGTCTTTGTATGCTGCTCTGTATAAGTGTCTCATAGTATTTCTTTTCATCTTTCCGAACGGTCCTGACTGTTGACAAAAAACAACTTTCAAGACATGTACCAATATTTTAACATCTGGATTGATTATGTAGATGAGCAAGATAAAAGATAGATTTGAATTAATAAGAACTGTTACACAATACATAAACGCATCTGTAATTATAAGGTCAATGAATTTTAATAAAATTAGTGAATTGATGATATTAAAAGTTTGTTTTTGATGTTGATGATATTCAATAGGTTAATAGCAACTTACCAAGACTTCCTCTGTACCTCAATTGATTTTTAATACTGAATTCGAAGATGTACCTCTCATATTCTTTTGGAGAATCACCCAACAGCTGAAACAACAAAGCAATGTTTGTACCTACATAATACAAGTCACTTGTATGTGATAAATACAGTGCTCGTGATGTTAACCCCACTCATTCCGTACTCTAATTACCGAAGATAAACATCATTAGCATTGAATCATTGATATTGTAAAACAATAACATAATAGTTTACCTTCTTCACAGGCGCAGGTAATTGCGACCACTGTGTTTTTTTTCTAATACATTCCTCAATTTCGTCGTCCATGGTACTTGACCATTTAAATAACGATTTTAAATAATTACATTGATAGCGAGGAACTCATAACGGCCTTGGATAAATGGATAAACTGCACAAAATATTTTTGATAAGTAAAATCAAGCAAATACTAGCACGCGTTCAGAATAATGATAAAATAACAGGATTACCGAAGTATTACATAAAAAACCAGGTATAATGGAAGTAATGAAACTACTTAATATTGTTTTTATTTAAACCATAATCAATCATTTCAAATGTATTAAAAAAAAAACAAAATGATTTTGATAGAACAGTCATAATTTATCAGTTTATTGATATTGCCTCATTTTTTTTTAAACAGGTCGTGTTTTTGAACGTACGTAGGCACCATTTTAGCTGTCATTGATTTGACATTAGAATAAAGGTTGCCATGAATTATGAGAGACAATTGATTGATTGATATAGTTGTTGATTGCTGATTGATTGATTATAAAAATATTATTCTTAAAACTTATGATTTTTAAAACGTATAAACAGCAAAAATCACAGAGCTTCCAGTGTTAGACAATTACTTCAACACCACATTTTTCTTAGCATACCTTTAATAATTTTGTAGGTTTTTTTTAAGAGTACATACATACATACAAACTGAGCTTCTGCACAAAATAGGAAAATACATGTGGGCAACAGCTTAATATTTGCAGAATGAATGAAGTAAATCTTTCATTTGATAAATATGGTTTTCGGCGGGGCCGCACTGTAAATTCGAATTTACACATTCAAGTAGACTCCCTATCACGTGGCTTAGACACCGATGGGCAGGTTGACGCTTAATATTTCGATTTCCAGAAAGCATTTAACAATTTTGACAAAATTACAACGATATGCTTTTGACAAAGCTGGGGGCCATCAGTTTCTCTGTTCTCGTCCGGTCCGGTCTTAACTTATTTTCTGACTATCTGCACGAAGGCTAGCAATTTATAAGACATTGATGCTTCTAGTCTAAGCCTTACAATACACGCCCGGGTTCCCTGTTGGGGCCACCTCTGTTTCTGATAGTGATCAATGATCTCATAGCTAATGTTAATTTTATTAAATGCCTGCTATAAGCCAACGACCTTAGCTAGTCACACAAATCCGAACGGACAAGGATTGCAAACCCCTACAAAGGGATATTGACGTCATCTATGCGTGGAGTATTTTCAACAAACCATTTTATAATACAAGCAAGTGCTGCGTCATGATATACGGCAGAGGGTTGCGAGTGTTGCGACCTATAGTTGCGACCAGTTGCGATCAATTCATTACGATTATAGTTTTGGTGGTGAAGTAATTACCAGCTCGTGTCACCAACATAAAGGATTTGGGAGTATCTTTCGACTGCTGTCCCACTTTTAGAGATCACGTTTCTACGCTTGCGAAGGAATCTTTCAGGCGCTTACGATTTTTTTATCGAAATGTCCGTGACTGTAACAATCCAAATGATATTAGGCTGTTGCACACCGCACGAGTCCAATGCCTGTGTTTGACACCCCTATACTGCGACTCAAACACTAGAAAATGTACAGAAAACATAATAACCTTTGATCAGATCACGGTAGCCTATAAGACCTTACGGGAACAAATCAACTGCCCGGAGCTCGATGGCCTTTTCTGTGGATTATTTGTGCCCAACAAATACATCGGACACCATCAGATCCACCGACACAATGTGTTTGCGCAACTGCCATCCAATCCAAAACTGTAATCAGAGCCGTATCCCCAGTCTGCCGTACTCTAAAGATTTTAAACTTGCTTCTGACTGCCAACCAAAATTATGCGTTGGTGTTTGTTGAGAGAAAATATGCAAGAGGGACTCCCTTGTCCACTGTTCCATCTTAGTTTTCAAATTTATTTATAACTAGCATCCGCCCGCAACTTCGTTTGCGTAGAATTCGGAATTCCCGCCGTTTAAATCCTATTACCCGTTTTCCCGAAGGAATGAAGCATTTTCCCGCGGTAAAAGGTAGCCTATGTTCATCAGGGATAATCTGGGCTTCTAATGGTAAAACAATTTTTCAAATCGGTACAGTAGTTTCGGAGCCTATTCAATACAAATAAACAATCAAATCTTTCCTCTTTATAATATTAGTGTAGACAATTATTGTCAACGTAAATTAATGTAAGTAATTGGTGTTGCACCGTTTTAATTAACTATAAATAAATATGAAGTGTAATTAATGTAATGTATTGTATGTACAGACGCCAGCACATCAAGCTACTACAATCTGTCAGATTTCTTTAATAGATTTTCAACTTTAGCGTTGAAGCATAAGGTTCAAAGTTGATTGGGAAAATCTGACAGTTTCGGGTAGCTTGATGTGCTGGTGTCTGTACATACATACAGACGCCAGCACATCAAGCTACTACAATCTGTCAAATTTCATTAGGCTCAAAGTTGATTGGGAAAAGGAGGGGTTTCGATAAGGCCCTTTATTGGCCCCCGTGAATCATATTTTTTTTAAGTTTATAATCTAGACCATTTTTATTTTTTTTATAATGTGCATAATATAAGGCTTTTAAAAATACATAATTATACTTTTTGTGTAACTTGATAGGACATTTTATGAAAGGAACCGCTTAACTTGGCTTGTTTTACAAAAATGTGTCATTTCTGTAGTTTTTGCAATCTTTATTTAGTTATTGTATATAGAGCGCAACCAAGTAACAAAGCGGTTTTCATATATGTGGTGCACAAATACGTAAGCTATTACATATACAAGGTGTAACTTAAATAACGCACAACCTCTTAAGGGGTCATTGTACTCATCATTATGAACAACTTTTGCTATGGGACCAAACCTGAAATCGCGACAAAAAATCAGCTGTTCCCTACATTTATGTTCGCATAACTCGTCAAAATGTAGGGAACAGCAGATTTTTTTTCGCGATTTCATGTTTGGTCCCATAGTAAAAGTTGTTCATAATGATGAGTACAATGACCCCTTAAGAGGTTGTGCGTTATTTAAGTTACACCTTGTATAAAAATTGTCGTGTTACTACATTGCGCTCATGGTATAAAATAAATAAATTGTATTTAGGATAATAGTTAATAATGTACTGATTGACTGATTTTACTATATTTAAAAATCTACAACCTATGGATACAATATCATCCTACTGAAGTTTCATCTTGGTATTGCCAGTGCAAGGTTGGAGCACGTGTTGTTGGATGTTGTGCTCACGTAGCTTCAGTATTGTGGTTCATTAGCTATTACAGGCATTTGGAGCTTCAATAAATAAAGTATTCTTCTCACTACGAAGATTGTATTGAAGATGCTGCAGCTGAATGGTCAGATCAAGAAGCGGAGGACTCTACGTAATATATTAATGTTTTTTGCACCTTGTTTAAGTTTGATTTCTCAAAATAAAACCGATAATTATAATATTAATTAGGATATTTTGTCATTTTGTTCTCATCAACTGGTAATCAAACATTTACTTTAAACACATAAATATAGCGAATATTGGCTGATGCTATATATATTTGTAAATTTTAAGTGTAGTCCTATAAACACAATATTAAAATAATAAAAAATTTAGGGGGGCCGGTAAAGGGCCTTATCGAAACCCCTCCTTTGTCAGTTTCGGGTAGCTTGATGTGCTGGCGTCCGTACATTGCACGATGCGCGCTCAGTACCGAATTGTAAGACTGCTCTTAATTAACAATTTTATGGTACCTAAAAACATTCTTCTTTCCCACATTGTTAGCTAAATCTCTTGGAAGTAAAAACTCAGTGCTACTTTTATTGAATTTGGCAGGAATTTAACAAAGTACAAAAAATGTATGGGGCTACGCCAATGAATAGAATAAGAAATGAGTTCTTATGAGGAAGAAAGTGGCACCGGTGACTGATACATATGTAGACACACTATAATAGCTAGACTTAGAAGTTGTGTGGAAATCGTTTTGGTGGTGTGGGCATATGATGTAGAAGAATGAGGATGGGAATCGTTACAATACTTTATAGAAAATCAAACAACATTTGCGGTTACAGTTTTATTGGAATTACCCAAATCCTCCCGATGACGATAGTGGTACAATTTAGTAGTTATTCTAAAGGGGTAGTCATTCCTTAACCAACGAAAAAGTTGATTCAAAGGCTGAGTGAATTTGATTAATCATATCTGACGCTAACATCGATTGTCCATATAAAACGTTAGCCTTAAAATTACTTAACCTCGTAAGTTTTGCAGCTGCATATGCAGCGACACTTTGGGCGAGTTGGGTGTGACTTTCGTTCTTGCAAAGTTCCGCCTTTAAAGCCCAATGATAAAATGTTCCTAGAGATCCAGATAATATATCTCCTTGTCCTCCAACCCGCCGTCCTGAACCTCCTCCTGTTGCT
Source organism: Eremobia ochroleuca (assembly GCA_949629135.1). Taxonomy (NCBI): domain Eukaryota; kingdom Metazoa; phylum Arthropoda; class Insecta; order Lepidoptera; family Noctuidae; genus Eremobia; species Eremobia ochroleuca. Next base: position 14,922,369 of record OX451401.1, on the reverse strand, counting down.
ATCCAACTGTAGGTAGTCATATTTGTATAGAAATGGTCTTTTTCACCCTTTACCAAAACACCTACGCAATCTCCCCAGTAACTGTACCAATTACTATCATTTCTGGAAACGGCTGCCATTAACCTGTTTGCTTCACGTAGATTTGGTGTCATGATCACTCCAGGACAAGGATAACCTTTTATTAACGATGTATTCTTAGAAATAGCGTACAGTCCATCGGCGTCTATAACTAAAGGTTTTCCCAAGTTCTTGCAATCCTCAATAATATCAGATATCAAGTGTAATGTTTCGGGTTCTCGTCCTAAGCCAGGACCAATGACGATTACATCCATTTTTGGCAATAATGTTCTTATTTTAGACGCATATTTAGAGTTCAAATAAGGGTAGACAATAAGATCAGGACTATAAGTCTTAATGACATTTGCAGCACTGTCCGTAGTTATTACATACGCCAAGTCTGCGCCAGCCTGAAAGTACAATTGTTTATTAAAAACATTTACTTACATCATAAAGTCACGCCTGTTCTCCTAAAGGGGTAGGTAGAGGTGCGATGTAATAGCCTTAGCCCTCATCAAGCCTACTTTATAATTTTAAATGAGTTTCACGTAGTAGGTACATGTATTTTAACGTTTGCAAGTGATGAGGATGGGGGCTGGAGAGTAGCAGATTTGTAATCTGCTTTTGAGTACGCAATCAAAGTAAAAATTATGTATTTGTACGTGCCTTTAACGATGTAATCGCCGAAAAATACGGTGCTCCTGTGTATTCTACCGAGCCCCCAATTACTCCTATCTTACCCGCATCCCCCTTACTTTTATTAGCAGTATCGGGAAGAATTGATTTACTAAGAAGTCTAAAAGTATTTGGTTGAAGTTTACTATCTAAAAAATTACACATATCTTCAATTTTATCACATTTCACTAAAAGTAATGATAAGTAAACAATAACACAAATATATAGTCTCATGTTGTAAAATCCAATCAGTCACCGATCATTCGAGAATTGTTAGTGTCTTTGTTTCTTCCTCGGTATAACTTCGTTATCAAACAAGTTCACGTTTTTTTTTTTTATACTTAATATACCTACGTCGACTTTTGTTTATATCACAGCCACACAGCCAAAAATAAATAGTAGTCTATGCACACAGCTAACGAGGAATGCATGGGTGAAGGTCAAGATTATAAAATAGTGAAAAAAATAAATGACTGGGCTTTTAATAATTTTTCATCAAAAAAGATATCTACAAGATTCATTTAATGTTTGTGTTGCATTTTCTTATTTGAATAATTGATTTGCTATAAATTATTGAATGCAAAACAAAAAATTAAATGAAAATGATCACGCTTTGTGTCAAGAGTCGAGAAAATTGATTGAACAAACTACAAATAAAATGAAAGGGTTATTCATTAGGGCAACACTTGCTTCATCTGTCTAAGTCAATCAGCCGTCATAGTTCTGTTCTGAAATAATAACAAAAATTCAACTGTAGCTAATCTCGTATAAAATTACATCAAAATGGATGATAAATATGAAACTGTTAAACTTGTTTATACTATAAGCAAATACTCAAGTTATTCCGCTAACTATGTACCCGAGTATGTGTATATTTCAGTGTGTTTTGTTCAATTTTTAATCTTAATAATCATGAAAAAATCCCGGTGTGCGCTATTTATTCGTGATTTTTGCAAAGAATTCGATGTCGTTATTATGGTTTTGCTTGTGCTAATGTTAATTAGTAGAAGGACAGTGCATACCTATAGCTATGTTATAATATAAAACGTGAACACATTTTCAGGAATATCATGGTAAATAACCCCACAGACCAGCTATCCCGATGGTTCACAGACAGCAATACGCCGCAACAGTTCATCATGTTGAGATTACAAACGCCAGCCATAGTGGAATCCATAAAATTCGGAAAGTACATAAAGGCCCATGTTAGTGACCTTAAGAAATTTCAAATTTTTGGTGGAACTGATGAAAGTAACTTATCTTTATTGCTCACTGCGTAAGTATTAATTTTATCAAAAGTAAGATTTTGTAAATATTTTATAATAAGATTGGGATTTTTATGAAGATTATGTCTTTTATCTACAAACAACTCATTGAACAAAAGTAAAAAATTCTGAAATCTTCAAAAACTTATTATAAACTACTACAACTTCTACTATTTATCTTACAAATTATAAAAGTTTTACAAGAAACAAACAACATCATACCTGTAATCCCTGAAGGGTTGGGCAGAGGTGTACCAACAGTACTCCCACATTTCGCCAGTTATGTTAAAGTCACATGTAACAAGGGGCTAGTTTATTGCCATCAACTGGGCATGAACCCTGACCTTGGCTGCTACTGAGAAATTTCAGGTGGAAAGACACAAAAACGCTGCCCAACCCAGAAATCGAACCCATGACCAAGGTGGCAAAAGATTAACATAAAAATGAAAAATAAACCTATAATAATAATCAATATTTTTTACAGTTTTTGTGTAGGTTGTGTGTATTTGAAACTTAATTTTAATCATGGCCACAACCCATGGGTCGTAACATTAATAGAGACTCTTTCAAAGAACCTCTAAATTCCTATCATACTTAGGAGTCACATTAAAACAACCTTTGAGGATTGAAGATCACTTTTTTTTTATAAGCCATTTTCGTAAGCTTGTAATAAATAAATTAATACTTTTCTATCAAATAGTAATTAATAAAAAATTAAAAAATACATTTGTTTACTATTTTTGATATATCAAGAGTTTACATAATAATTGAAGGAGGGAAAGAAAAAAGAGAACACACATTTGCACTAAATGTGAAAGATAAAGAAAAACTTTTTTTTTATGTTTCATATTTCAATTAAAAGGTATTGTTTTAATGTGTTTGTTTTAAAAAACGCGGTACCCTCCCTATTGCCTACCCATTATAAAGCCTTGTCAATGGAGTTTTCTTTATAATAAAGTTTAAAATAATATTTAATAAATTGAAGTCTTATAAAATAATGTGTATAATTGGTATTCCTTTGCCTACAATATTTTAGAAGACAATAAATAAATAATTAAAGAACATTTACAGTGGTCTCAAAAAGGACAGTGCCTCAGAGACATTCAGGCTTCGCTACCGCACTCTGGAAGGGCTATACCTCCCCATACAATATGTGAAGATTGTCCCCTTGCAATCTTGGGGTCCAGCATACAACTACACCATATGGTACGTGGAACTGAATGGAAAGAACCAGGAACAAATCATCACCAATGCCATGGAGACTATCAGTTTGGTAAGTTTATCTTAAGCTCTGGCCAAACTGAAGCAGATCTTGCGCAGGCGAGACAAAACTCTCCCGCGCCGATTGTGTCAACCGACCTGTAAGGAGGTGTTCCTATTGGCGCGAATGGAGTCGCGTGATTTCCTAATGATTAAAACAACTGACGTGCGTAGTCGCGTGAATTCACCGCCTGCGTCCCGCGCGGGATTTGCCTCAGTGTGGGTAGAAGTTGAAATATATTTTTCGTATTTGTTTTTCAATGTCAAATTATGAAACTATTACGTTTCATACAGCAGTCTTCTTTAATCCAGACTAGACTTTAATTGGGTAAATTGGGTGGTTTTAGAGTTCCATACCCAAAGGGTAAAAACGGGACCCTATTACTAAGATTTCGCTGTCTGTCTCTCCGTCTGTCTGTCAGTCTGTCTGTCACCAGGCTGTATCTCGAGAACCGCAATAGCTAGTTGAAATTTTCACAAATTATGTATTTCTGTTGCCTCTATAACAACAAATACTAAAAACAAAATAAAATAAATATTTAAGGGGGGCTCCCATACAACAAACGCAATTTTTTTTGCCCTTTTTTGTTCAATATGGCAACAGGTAGGCACTTGAAATATTCACAAAATACTCAGTTGTATTTTTACTTTAATAATTAAATAATAAAATTAAAATAAAAAAATAATAAAAATAAATAAAAAATAACAAAATAAAAATATAATAAAATGAAAATAAAATAAATATTTAAGGGGTTCCCATACCAAAAACACCATTTTTATAGATAATGGTACGGAACTCTTTGTGCGCGAATTCGACTCGCGCTTGGCCGGTTTTTGTAATTGGGTTTTTCCTATAGGTCATTCTAGGTTCACCTAGAAAAACTCAATTACACTTAGCCCTACCTAGGGATTGATTGAACCCAAGGACCACAAGCTCTGCAGCTGCACTTTCAATCACTAGACTAATGAATGAGGCACTTGTATTCTCTCCCACTATTCTTAAAACAAGGCTGTACTTCATTGTTACTATTTTCATTTCTCATACCATTATTATTATAAACAGAGTGTAGAAGGCAAATAGGAGGTTTATTACAAGGACTTTAATTATGAGAATCGTAAATGATAACAATACATATCTCTATAGTGAGATAAACCATAAACAGTACCATTGCTCTGTTCTATGCTTATCGTACTACAAATAAATAGATAATGTTTATTTGCCAAAAACAGTGTTTATGTTTCCATAAGCTGGGGAGTTTGTTTCGCCACTTCTTCTCCCCAGCGAAAGCACTAGGAAGTGGTGAAGGGCGGGCGTTCTGGGAGACTGTCTTTTGTAATTTTGACGTTCGAAAAGTGCTGATTCTCAGCCTAGTTTGAATAAATGACTTTTGATTTTTATTTTGATAAAGTCATACAAAAACAGTCAAGTTTTTTTTTTCCATGTGAATAGTCTTTATTCACATGCAAATAAAACTTGACACAATAAAATAATTACAACATCTTGAGACATTTCTGGAAGCCACTTGTTTTGTTTATGTCAAGGACATATTATGCAAATTAAAACAATTATTTGAGGTCGAAACAGATAATATATTTTTAGTTACCGTAGTATTTTTTTTTTTAATTTTTACTTAAACAGACTGAGGACATATCAATATCAGCTCGTTGGTTTTTAAGAAATGAAACTTTAATTAAGTTTCATTTCTTAAAAACCAACGACATATAAATAAATACATATTTACAATAATATATATGTATTTGTTAGCATTTAATTCTGCTTTCGTGTGTTGTGCTACTTACGTCTTTTGTGTGCACTAAATAAGGGGTTATATACATAATATATATTTCTGTAAATTGAAATAATAAGTAGGTAAGCACATAACAACTAATACCTAACTAATTAATAGAAATAACAGAATAAGTGGTTTATCTACCTTACTAGTTTCTATATAAAACTTGAAAGAACCCGGCACAAAATGTTAGGAAAAAAAAATCATGACCAGTTTTAGAGATATAGCCATCTTTATGTTCAAGTCAGGAAGGTGATTTTTATATAAACAAAAAGCATTCATATTGACCACAAGTTTCAATTCATATGTTATAGTTTAAAAACATATTTCAACGTCTATGTACTCAGAAGGGGTAGGCAGAAACGTTTAACACATATTTTGAATAGTAGACAAGTCGTCCGTCCGATTTTGTTGAAACTTTAGGATCTTGTATTTAAAGTATTTTTTCATGGAGGATTTTTTATTTAAAGACTATCTGCGCCCCGCGATTTCACCCGCATAAGTGTCGATTCCGTGGGAATATCAAAATAAAAATGTAATAGTGTGTTACGCAATTAGGGTGCTGCTCCCTGGCCACTACTGCTCCCGTTTTCAACAGCCTTCTTAATCTTGTCTAGTTCTAATTAGGCTTAACTTTTGAACATCAAATTCATCACCTGCCTAACCTTTTCCCAACTATTTTGGGGTCGGCTTCCAGTCTAACCGGATACAGATGAATACCAGTATTTTACATGGAGCGACTGCCTGTCTGACCTCCACAACCCAGTTACTTGGTAATACGATACCCCTAGGTAAGACTGGTTGTCAGACTTTCGGGCTCGTGACTACCCATAACGACTGTCAAAGATCCACGAATGACAGCCGGGACCAACGGCTTAACGTGCTTTCCGAGGCACGGAGGGGTCTTGGTATGTGAAATCGGTCACCCATTCACGGACCAACCGCGGCAAGCGTAGCTTAACCAGATCGATCGACCCGTGCGGCTGTTATTACTTAGCCACAAGCGCCTCAACTTTTGAACGTCAAATTAATTGTTTTATTTCAAATCTAGCGTAAAGAAGAAGAAGCAGTACGCATGCTACTAAAGCACTTGCGCCGGCGTCGTTACAAGGACGCGTTCGAAGCTTTGTCGCGGGAGAGTGGCGTGAGGCTCGAAGGACCGTTGCAGGCCAGGCTGTGGAACGCGCTCGTTGAAAATGGAGACTACAAGCTAGCTGAGGAGATCTTTGATGAGGCTGTAGCTGGTAAGATATTGTGTTCATCTTTACTCTAACAAGGAAACCTCGCGAGGTGTCCCTCACCGATTTTGTTGCGGCTTTACTATAATAATCTACATGAAAAATGATGAGATACGTATTTTTTCTTTTTTGCTAACAAACGTTTTAAAGGGGTGAAAATCAGCCTCAAAGTTCGTATCCCAAAATGATGGTTTGCAGTTTTCACATATTTCTAATAAAAAAATTCCAAAATGACTTTCACCATTAAAAAGAGCATAAAAAAATATGAAAAATACCTTTTCACATATTTATAAGAATTGCGGATATACATTTTTAAAAAATTAAAAATAACAAAAAATTCATATTATTTTTAATCTTTTTTTATCTTTATTATTTTTAATGGGACCAATTTTAAGTCTTATAAATATGTGAATAAAGGTATTGTTCATATTTTTTTATGCTCTTTTTAATGGTTAGTCATTTTGGAAAAATTTTATTAGAAATATGTGAAAACTGCAAAGCATCATTTTGGGGTACGAACTTTGAGGGTGATTTTCACCCCTCTAAAACGTTTGTTAGCAAAAAAGAAAAAATACGTATCTCATCACTTTTCACGTAGATTATTATAGTAAAGCCGCAACTAAATCGGTGAGGGACACCTCGCGAGGTTTCCTTGTAAGTCATAATACTGGCTACGTAATGGCACAACTTATAGCCAAATCCTGGGCTGACTCTATTTAGATTGCCATCGATACGCTAAGAAGAAGAAGAAGAATATTGACAGAACACACTCGGAATGATAATCCCTTTTATTTTCAAAATTCTACAACACTTTGAACTCAATAATATGGATTAGTTGTGTGAATTCAAGGGTAACAAGTTAAGGTTTGAAATACAGTTTCTAGCAGTGTGGATATTTTTATGGGACTCTACAACGTGTAACGTTAAATGCGCAAAACCTGAAAATAGTTTGATCAGAATAACGAACAGAATTAATTGAACCATTTTTTAATATAGTTAGGTCACATTTTTCAAAAATCTTCATTAAAAACGTTGCTGTGTCTATTTATTAATAGGTCAAGCAACCCAATGCCAGCGCGGCGCAGCGGCCCGTTGACGACTCCTCCCTCGGTAAAGCGTCGTCGCAGACGCAAGAAACGATCAGAATGGCCAGTAAAACTAAAACAGCACATAAAACCTTTACAATTTTTTAAATTACTTATTTTCTCTTTGAAATAGGTCAATTGAATTAAAAATCAGTTGGGGTGTCTGAGGTTTTGCGCATTTAACGTTACACGTAAGTAGTATAAGGAATGGTATTATTTCAATTTTATTGCAAATTTCATCTACCTTAGAACTTCCCCTTTAAAATTCTTAGCTAATCCAGCGACTACTCTTATAAGTAACTCTAATATTATCACACTGGTGCACCAATGCAGTTTGTGAGTCAGGCCGCGAAACGCTCTTGTTAGAAATAGTGCCTAAGAACAAGCTATTTTGCAGGCCTGTTGGTCTAGTGGTCAGTGGCCCTGACTACTATACGCAAGGTCGTGGGTTCGATTCCCACCCAGGACAAATATTTGTGTGATGAGCACGACCATTTGTTCTTTTGTCAGGGTGTAATTTATCTATAATATGTATGTATTTAGAAATATATATGTATGTTTATCAGTTGTCTAGTACTCATAGCACAAGTTCTGCTTAGTTTGGGACTAGATGGCGTTGTGTGAAAGTTGTGGAATTTTATTATTATTATTTTTGACTAGATTTGTGGGGCGTTGTAATGCTGTAATCAGAAGAGTGTCAAATCATATTATATAGGGTGACTGGTAATTAGTGACCGATACTTAAACACATGATTCTACTCATAACAACAAACAACTTTTACTATCGGACCAAATCCGAAATCGCGAAAAAAAAATCAGCTGTTCCCTACATTTATGTTCGTACGAGTCGTCAAAATGTAGGGAACAGCTGAATTTTTTTTTCGTCATTTCACTTTTTGTCCCATTATAAAACTTGTTTGTTGTCATGAGTAGAATCATGTGTTTAAGCATCGATCACTAATTACCAGTCACCCTATATTTACCCAAACAGATGGTGAGTTAGACTGGTACATGTCATGGCAGCCCTACATGCCGGTGTGGCGGCAGATGTCAGCTTGTTCCTCACAAGTGGAGGACCGGCTGTGGAGTGGCGAGGCGCCGCCCCCTCCCCCCGCGCGGCAACATGACCTGCTGTGCACTGACAGAGATCCAAGACCTGATACTGCTGTGAGTAGAGTTGCTAAGTTACGGCTCGAACGTTGGTGTTATCATTATGCTACTGATGGTAATCAAGCCTCCTCTTTGTGAGACGGAATGGGTCTTATTCCTACCTGTAACTGATTGGTGGCGGTTGATTGGTCAAACTCAAACTCAAAGCATTTATTTCAAATAAACCAATTACAGGCACTTTTGAATTGTCAAGGGGTCGGTCAGTCAGAAAGATGAAGCTAGTTGCCCATTCCAAAGCGTAGTAGGTACCTGTGGAGAAGAACGGGCAAGAAACTCCACGGACACTTTTAAATCATAAAATTGGTACAAAATATTGATTACATCATTCATGTTAAATTATAACGATGTAGAAAAACGTGTACGTTAAAAGCGTCCGAGTGGTTCTAGGACAGTTTTCTACGCAAATTAGTCGCGCACAGTAAAGCATGTCTGGGCTAAAAATTGTTACCCTCGTATGTCAGGGATGTTATCGATGGCCGCCTCTGCAAAAATACCTAACACAATATACCTTGTGCACAATAAATATTAGTTTGGCAAGTTGAAATTTTCACATTTATTAAGAAAACATTTATATTTATTATCATGATAAAAAAAAACTATTTTTCATCATCGTGATTTTCTATGGTGGTATGAGAACAGCCGAGTTCTTCTGCTAGTGCTCGTGTCGATAAACGGGGATCAGTTTCGATGAGTTGTCGTAATCGTTGTATGTCAGTCTGATCTACAGGGCCGGGGTGAGGTGAATCTTTTAAACTGTAGTCTCCCATGTCTAATTTATCAAACCAATTTTTAGCTGTGCGATAAGTGACCGTAGAATCTGCCATCGATTTACATATGTTTCTTGCCGCATCCGCTGCTGAATGTCCCATTCGGTATTCGTGAAGTAACAACGTGATTTGTTCTCTTGAAAGATCCATTATTTCGATGTGTATGCCTTCGATGTGGGAAGCGTTATGAAGCGTGGCAGAAAATTTCGTCCGCTTTTATACTTTCGTCAAAGGAAATTTCAAGAACATTCAATGAACAATTAAAAACATTCTAGATCATTCTGAAAATTTCTACTTGCCAACCTAATACTTTATGATCAGATGATTTGCTTCAACATCATCGTGACCATTACAGCCCGGAGTCACCCAGTGCTGGGTATATGCCTCCCTTTTTTCTGCTATACTTCCCAGTTCCTTTCATCCAAGTGTTTCCCGTGACATACGTTATTTTTAACAAATATGTTAAAACTGTTTCGTATCTTACTATTATTTAGGAGGCGCCAATCAACGGAGTGGATCCGAATGAGTTGTGCGAGCCATGTGGCGCGAGCGTGTGCTGCAACAAGCCCGGGCCGCGCGGTGGACATCAACTTGTTGTGGACTCATCCACTGGTATGTATAAACTGTGCCCAAAAAAAGAAAAATTACAGAGCTCGAAAAAGTTTTTAATGTTAAACAAACTGACGTGACATACAAACACATGAATCGCTATAAATAAAACAAGCAACTTACATCGGCTTTATTCACAACAAAATTCATCGCGCAGAGTTAGAGCCAGATATTAATCTCTCGACGGCATCCGAGCGAACGATGCAGTTTTACATTTTCATATTTCTTTTATTAAAGAAAATAAAGCTTACGGTTTCATTGCTAAAGGGAGTCTGCCGAGTTTGCATAGGAAAATGCCCCTTACCGCACAAGCGCTACCTCGCGGTGAAGTAAACTAGGGGGTATACTGACTCGAATGCAAAAATAACCATTATTCTATGTAGATAAGAACATGATTCTAAGTAGGGGAACATTGTCAAAATAGCCTCCAGAGTTACATTGAAGTCTATGGGAAAAACAGTTTTCCGGCCTTCGGCCATTTATACATCTAACAATCGGACATTTGATAACGTGAAAAAGTAGATCTAAATAAGCGAATGGTGTATTGCAATCTTTGGGGAAATTTTACTTCACTTGTCACTTTCAGACTGAGCTTAGCTGGGCTCAGCCCGTGTGGACTACTTTGTTTGTTGATATCATTCATACATTTCTCAACGTTCCCTGTCGCACTCGTTGTTACCTCCTGCACTTCACCCCCTTCCTCCCTTACTGAGTTCAGAGGGGAAAAAGGAAATAATTTCCACTGGGAACTGGGAAGGATCGAACACAACCTCTGTGTTCATGTTGAGGGGCAGTTTTTCGCAGACTCCTTTGACAAATGGGAGTAGTTACAATATACAAACAATTGTGAAACCGTCCTGGTCTCGGGTATTAACTTCTCAAGGACGGGCTATTAAACTAGCGTTTACAAACACACTACTGAAGAAAAAATTAGGAAACGATGGATGGGCTGTGTGAAAGATGATATGGCTAGAAAAGGTGACTACTGAGATAAAAATTAAAATAAAAAAATACTTATACAACGTGTAACGGAAAGGGGGTATCAACCCTGAAGGAGGTGAATGTGCTCATGAAACTCAACAACTTTCCCCAAAGAACATAGGTCGAAATATGAAAAAAAAATTTGGCCCTCCCATAGTAAATCAATCAGCTGGTAGTCAGTTTTGTAAGGGAGGGCCAAATTTTTTTTTCATATTTCGACCTATGTTCTTTGGGGAAAGTTGTTGAGTTTCATGAGCACATTCACCTCCTTCAGGGTTGATACCCCCTTTCCGTTACACGTTGTATAAACTAGTTTAATTTACATGTTATAATTATCTATGAAAGGTGATACTGACATTATAACTTGTGGCGACCTGCCTGAGCTAGGTTATAAATAAATGATAAATGATTTATTTTCTGTAATTAGGTTTGTACAAACACTTTTACATGTCAATCATATTTTTTTAAAATAGATGAGGTCGGCGTTTCCTATCTGACTACTCTGAGAGGAAAGCCCGAAACAAACTCAGAGGTCTCTTTCAAAGTCTAGACATAATCTTGGTCAGATCATGTGAAGACCACGTAGATTGGTGTCTGAAATGGTTAATAAAAACCTGTGTTTCAGGCCATCCCCATACTAAGCGATCAGCTGATTATTTGTCCACAGTTAGTTATTTTTTTAAATAATACTATCCTACTTATAGCAGGTACTAAATACAAATAAAAAATAGCAATTTAAAAACTACATCATCTGATGACACCAGATGAAGACTAATAGAGAAGTATGGAGAAGAAGACTTGCTGCACCGACCCTAAATAAATTGGGACAAGGGTAAGAGAACGATGACTACCAAGAAGAATAGAATGGTTTCGTCATCATAAAGCAACTGACATGAGAAGTAAAATATAATAGTTATCATATCACACAGGTACGCTCTATCTCTTCGGCGGTTGGAACGGCTCAGAAGATCTGGATGACTTGTGGTCCTTCGACACGACGAACGAGCGCTGGACGCTGCTGTGCCACCACAGCGGGCTGGTCGGCGGACCCTCGCCCAGGTCCTGCCACAAGATGGTTTTCGATCCTGTGCATCGACGGCTTTTCACTGTCGGCAGGTAGGTTTTATACAAAAATACAAAAAAAAAAAAAATACAAAAAGTTTATTGCAGTAACATGTACAACTTTTACAGTAAATCTTACATAGAGACCTCCTTTTAAGTAAAGATATACCTGTGCTAGGAGTTTATAGACCTTGTGAAGATTAAAAACATAAGTGGTATAGATTTTCACGTCGAAAATATTTTAGGTACTGTGTTAAACAGACGACATATCCATTCCATCATCTGCCTAGACTTTTCCCATCTACGTTGGGGTCGGCTTCCAGTCTAACCGGATGCAGTTGAATACCAGTATTTTACATGGAGTGACCGCGTATCTGACCTCCACAACCCAGTTACTGGGTAATAAGATACCCCTTGGTAAGACTGGTTGTCAGACTTTCGGGGTACTGACGACCCGTAACGACTCAAAAATCCACGAATGACGGCTGGGACCAACGGCTTAACGTGCTTTCCGAGGCACGCTTGGTATGTGAAGATGGTCACCCATCCACGGACCAACCGCGGCAAACGTAGCTTAACCTGATCGATCGACCCGTGCGGCTGTTATTATTTATCCACAGGCCCCTCAGCTTTTGAACATCAAATTAATGGTTTTATTTCAAATCTAGCGTAAAGAAGAAGAAGAAGCAGTACGCATGCTACTAAAGCACTTCTTCTCTCCTTAAACAGCATCATTATATTTTCTTTACTCCTGTTTCATGTCTATTGTTATATGTATATATTTATTTAGATCAGTATAATATAATTTATGTATATGTTCATTGTATCGTGTAAATGGTACACCACAGACTACCTACAGTATTTGTCTCTCCTGCCCTTTTCAATCCATCCAAATGTTGTCTTTAAAAGATCGCTCTTAGCGATAAGACCGCCCATTGTGTCCATTGTAAAATTTCTATATTTTTTTCTGTAATTTATACGGTGTACATAACAAAGAGTATTCTATTCTATTCTAATATTATTTATTTATCTTTAACTCAGGTAGAACCCATTAATTTGTTAGTATCCCTTAAGCTATGTTAGCAACACAATAACTAATAATACTTAATTCCGCCACCTCACGGAGACACCTGGCAACGATACATGCACTGCGCACAGGTGTCCCATAAGGCAGCCCTCAGTCTTACTAGCAACAACGCTCAGAAGACTGCTGTCGTATTATAAATGCTGCCATAATTATTATAAATGCGAAAGTAACTGTGTCTATCTGTATGTTACATTTTCACGCTTTAACGGCTCATAGCATTTGGATGAAATTTGGCACACTGTTAGACCATGGGTGAGCACATACAATACTTTCTGTCCCGGTAGTACGTTCCTATGCGATAATTTTCGACCAACATGTGGGTGGAACTGCGGGGTTAGCTAGTCAGAAATAAATAACGTGTCTAATATGAATTTTTATTATAGGTACCTCGATAACGCCCAGAGAATACCCAGCAATATGAACGTAAGTTTTATTTTTAATAGTTTAATTGCGTTCTTCGTACTAACACATTCAACTCTACAATAAAAAGATAATGTATGCTAAACAAAACAGTAATTAAAATGTACTGTTTCTTTGGTACTCCGCTCTTGACCTCGATGTTATTTGATGAAAAAGTGATGTGTAGAAACAACAAATTGTCTACGATGTCTTCTTATCTTCTTAATTTGAAGTTTTACGGGTTATAAAAAACAAGTTCCCATACCCGGAGGGGAACTCCGGGTATGGGAACTCCCCTGGGGGAACTTTCATCGGAAAAAAGGACCAACTTCCATACAAACTTTCATCCGCTATTAACCCTTTTAGGGGATGTATTTTCAAAAATCCTTCCCTAGTGCTCGCCTTGGTTCGTTTTAAAAGGAACTCTTATGCAAATGTCAAGCTTCTAGAGCCAGCGTTTTCAGGCTGTGCATTGTCAGTGAATTTTATATTTTTATTAAATTATATTAGAAGGTGTTTCAAATTCAGCAACAAAGGACCAAAAACGTAACCTAGGACCTGTCCATATCCAGAATGCCAATTCTCGTAATTAAAAACGTTCAAAATCTAATCGCAATCAATTACGAGAATTGCCCCTCAGTTGCTATCTTAGAGAATTTAAGTAATCAACATTCAACTAGATGGCGTTGTGTGAAAGTTGTGGAATATTATTATTATTATTATTGAAAATAACCCACAGAGTGACCTGTACATGTATGACGTATCTTCGGGGGAGTGGACACAGATCTGCAACGATACAGCAGCTGTCGGGGGGCCAAGACTGGTGTTCGACCATCAGATGTGCATCGACCCTGACACACAGACCATCTATGTGTTTGGGGGAAGGGTGCTGCCTGCTAATACGTATGTACAATCATAAAAAATAAACGTGTGCAGTTCACACGCGATAGAATTGAAACCTTCAAAAATGTTAACTTCAAGATAAATAGATGAATGTAGAATTTCAGGGGGGATCTATTCAATAACGTAAATTATTTCGCGCAGACGATCTTGCCTCGTAGACGGCCATCCCAAAGTTGACCTTACCTCTTATCATGATAAGTGGAAGAGCGGATTTCACCTAACACAAGCATCTTCTTGCTTAAAAGGTGATCTCCAAGTCATTCGTGTTTTCGTTTTATGTAATTGCAATAAACATTTTTATTTTTTTATTGTTTTATGTCAATATTATTGATGTATGATTGGTATACGGCTTGTGAATATAATGTAATCTTAAGACAACAGTGTCATAGATTTATTTATCAACAGATGGTAGGCACAATACGATACCATTTTACTTTAATTTCCTTATTTAGAAGACAAACCACTTTTGAAGAAATATAATTTTAACGTTAAAGCACCTTTGTTATATGGTTAGTTTGCGACTATTTTTTAGGGTTCCGTACCCAAAGAGTAAAACGGGACCCTATTACTAAGACTCCGCTGTCCGTCCGTCCGTCTGTCCGTCTGTCACCAGGCTGTATCTCATGAACCGTGTTAGTTAGACAGTTGAAATTTTCACAGATGATGTATTTCTGTTGCCCCTTTAATAATAAATACTAAAAAACAGAATAAAATAAATACTTAAGGGGGCTCCCATACAACAAACGTGATTTTTTTCCCGTTTTTATAGATAATGGTACGCAACCCTTCGTGCGCGAAGACGACTCGCACTTGGCCGGTTTTTACAATATAAATGCCTATTCCCGACTGTCCCAGAAGGAGTATAATGTATTTTCTCCTATACGACTTCGATAGAAATGTCTACAGAATGAAGATTTCTTTAGTATTTATTAAATCGACATATTCTTTCACAGCGAGGAGGTAGTGAGTCCTCAATACTCGGGGCTGTTCGCGTACTACATCACGACCAACACTTGGCAGCTGATACTGAGCGACCGGCACGAACTCAACGCTCCGCAGGCGCGCGTCTCTCACTCTATGCTGTTCCACCCTGTGAGCGCTTCATATTTATACAACGTGTAACGTTAAATGCGCACAACCTGAAAATAGTTTGATCAGAATAACGAGCAGAATTAACTGAACCACTTTTTAATATAGGTCACATTTTTCAAAAAATCTTCATTAAAAACGTTGCCGTGTCTATTTATTAGTAGGTCAAGCAACCCAATGTCAGCGCGGCGCAGCGGCCCGGTGACGAGTCCTCCCTCGATAAAGCGTTGTCGCAGACCCAAGAAATGATCAGAATGGCCAGTAAAACTAAAACAGCACATATTTGACTTATTTTCTCTGTGAAATAGGTCAATTAAATGAAAAATCAGTTGGGGTGTCTGAGGTTTTGCGCATTTAACGTTACACGTTGTATATGTAAAATAGCGAGGAAATAGTAGGTACTCGTAGTTAATACGTATCCAGTTTTAAATGACCTTTGCTGAACGTTATATTCGTAATAGACCTTATAAGAAATTGCCTAAAATTGGCATCTCCTCTGAGCCTCTTCACCGTTTGATACTTTGGACTAATTTGAAAAGCTTTATTAATTGATGGGTGATTGTAGTCGTAAATCCTCTAATAAGGAGAAAGAACAAGTCTATGGTCATTATAATTACGTGAATCAAACAAGCCCTTAAGATCGTTGGGATAAATGATAAATTTATCATTTATCATTTATACGGCATTCCTCCTTTTCATTCTCAGATCCAACGCCGCCTTTACATGTTCGCCGGGCAGCGCAACAAGGAGCACTTGGTGGACCTGTGGTGGTGGG